>CM076573.1:195833254-195988434 GCA_034641835.2 Pinus albicaulis
CCTCACTATGTACCATTTTTACTATATATTTTGACACCACCTTACCTTTATAACCATGTTTAAAAATGATTCCATCATCATTTTCATTCACTTTATCCAAAGGTATATAAAATCCTCTTCTTTACTATATATTTAATCTGTTTACATATAATTCCATATTACTCTTATATTTCATCATTAATCGAAGGTAGATTGTTGCTAACATAAGTCTAAAAGATCGCAGATAATTTATGTGCTGTGCTGGAACAATCGGCCGTTGCTGAAACAGTCAAACTCCGTTGCTGAAACAGTCGACTCCGTTGCTGAAACAGTCGACTCCATTGCTGAAACAGTCAGCAGGCACGCAAATTACGGCACTACTCGTAATTTGTGATTCTGGAAGAGTATTTTTTGGAACAATGGCAGCAACATGAAGACGAGCAAGGAAGTGGTTACATGGATTATTCTGAAGATAGTGCTCTTTTTGTATCTGTTGTAACAATATCTTTTTATGGAAGAATAAAATAGCCCTGTTTTAAGAAAGAAGAACAGATTTGGGATAAACATAGATTTTCTCTAATGTAATTGTAAGAGATGTCTCCTCTTTAAAAAGAGGAGACATCATCATTAGAGGAGAGTTCGAAAACTACAGGAGAACATTGTGTTTGAGAGGACATGAGCTAGACTCCATTTGTAATGTATCATTTCTTTTGACAGATGAATAAAAGTTCCTTTTGAGCGCTTCAATTTAATCCTTTCCTTGGGGAATCTTGTGAGAAGGAAAGGGCCCGCCTTCCTCACAAGATTCGCCCTACTGTTCCTGTAGTTTGTTATATTTCTTTATGATATTCGCACTTTACTTTAATTATGTTTGCTGAGACACCAGTTACACAGTTCTGTAGTTTATTGAGCATTCTGTTTCATTTAACGCTGCATGTGTTTAGTACATTCATTCTTAAGAAGTTAAGAGATCTATTTCTGTTATTTTTTTGAATGTATGTTGATGCTGGGAAGCAGGTGCTGAAGATTCCTGTACAAAGGAATAGGGTCCTGTTCCCATTGATTGCCTTTCTTTTTCTTGCAGTGTGATTAGAAACAGGAGACAGGTGCTGAAGGTTCCTGTTCATGGGAATAGGGTCCTGTTCTCTTGAGTTTATCTTTTCTACAGAGTGATTAGTGTCAGGAAGCAGGTGCTGAAGTTCCTATTTAAAGGAATAGGGTCCTGTTCCCTGTTATGGTTGATTGGTTTCCTTTCCTGCAGAATGATTTCCTTTTATTTGGATTCTTAAAAGCTGCAATAGAGGAATTACTTCTACTATAACATAAGTAACTTCAGCTTTGATTAAACAGGGTGTGAATAATTAGATTTGTATGATTAATAATTGTGTGGCTTTTTACTACAACATTATTTTTGCTTTTGGAATTGAGCATATCCAGTGTGTGATTGTCTTTGGAATAAACAGACTTCCTCGGGTTGAAAATTTATGTGGAGCTTGAATTGTTAAAACAATTAAGCGACCAACACACACATCATTATTTTAATTTTTTTGTAAGTGTACAAAGACCGCAAATGGTGCACTTCGCCCCTTCACCCTCATATTTCATATTTTCTCCCATGGCAGCAGTCTCGGACCTCCCTTGATCAAATTATTTCACCCCCACACACACACCATCGCGACATTCATAGCCGGTTTACACCCGCCCTAGAAGTCCTACCAACTCCAAGGATTTTACCCTCAGAAATAACTATGACTACCACCAAGTTGCTTAAGTATACTCCGACCTCAGGCCACTGAATCTCCATCATCAGTTTTGATCCTCTGCCAAACAATACCTAGAGTTGACCATCACATCTAGGTCCACAGGCCCTCAAGTCGGTGACCCATGGTTTAGTTAAGGCTTCCTTTTTGTCGGCCTACGCCAGAGCTATAAAAAGGGTCTCTTTCACCTCTATTCACCTCACATTAATATGTCAACCCGAGAGCATTTTGTCATTACAAAGAGTGACTCAATCCGAGGCTCATTCGTCAGAGTAATGCTAGTAGTACAGTGCTTTAAGAAATACAAGAGTAAATGGATGCTTAACTGAAATCAAATTTATTTAAAGAAGTAAATCACACACTCAGGTAACTCAACAACTCATCAGTCAAGGGTTCGGTAATGATAAACCATCCCTTCAGAAACTGATAGAAAAAGAAATCAAGCATAGATCACAAGCCTGGGAGCTAAACAGTGACTGATCCTGCTCACTACAGTCTTAGATCATCTCTCACAGCAAACCATCAAATGCAGATAAATAGAACAGCAAAGGAAATAAAGGATTAAACTATAATTCTGAAATGGAACAACAACTCTAAAATAGGACAGCAAATGAATACTAAGTCCCGCGGGTTATATTCAACTTAATCTATGCACTCTTTGCAATCAAGGAACATGCTGTTAATCTAAAGGCGAATGACACAAATCATATTAATGGAACAGCAATAACAGTTGGGAATTATGGAATAATACTGATGCATTAGAAAAGCACACAACACAAATGTCAATAGAACAGCTCTGTAGCTTGACAGTAAGGATATGCGATTAACTCTAGAAAGGAATAAGAACGCAATGCAGAGTTAACACACAAATCTGGTTGTAGAAACTTCAATGATTCAACTTAAACAGAGCATGTAATCTGAACGTATAAGCATATCAAATAATCAACTAACAGTAATGAACAAACCACACATAAACGAAGTTGTAATGGTACAGAAGCAAGTGTCCTTCGGGGCCGGGCCCTTAGCCTCCAAGGATACACCGCTTTAGGTTAACGCAGATGCGAAGATGGAATAATCACCAGTCTTTCATTAATACATTGATCAAAAATACATCGAACCAGTTCTCAACAAAGTTGAATAACCAAATCGAATGTCTTACAAAAGATTACATCAAACGTATCTTATCTCGCCATTCTCTGTCCCTAAACTAACAGTACTTGTCTCTTTTTATAAAAACGATGGCGGAGATGTCCAAGCAATTAGATAAGTAAAGCAGCGATCCCTTAGGATCTTCGATCCTGAGGGATTCGTCAAACAGTTAACTTTCATCCAGTCTTTGCTATTGCGCTGAGCTGGTGTCCTCTCTCTCTTGCCCGAGCCGATTCTCCTTGATCTTGTCTCCCTATGTTTACGTTTGGTTCTCATCCAGAGGAACATCGGTTATCTCCACTTCGTTCTTATCTTTAGAGCAGCAACCCTTCGTTTTCCTCTTTCCCTGTATAGAAAGTAACCATTATCAGTGGCTAAGTTATACATATCGATTTTCACATGTTTTGTGATAGTTCCCTATGACTTTCTAAATCCATGATACAAAAGGTTCACAAATTGTATTAAAAAGTCATTAAAGTAATCATCAAAATCATACCTTTTCAGGACTCCACACACCCCCCTGCTTACCTTGTCTCATGTCCTCATGAAAACATTGTAGTTGACATGTAATGCAGTGAGAGAGTATGCTGGAGAAGGAGTTTCATGCGGAGGCCTACAACCATGTTGAGTGATTAAATAATCAAAGAACTGACCTGCTTGCCCTTCAGGCATATCATACAGGGTCTGGTATCCATGTGCTGGATGCCAAATAATTGGAGCGCGAAATCTACACCCTAACCAGGATGACCCTGCTTTTAGAAGGCTCTGGCCATAGAGATTCAAACGGTCAGCAACGAACTCAAAGTTCTCATACTTAAATGGCTCTCTGAGCTGGATGTGTGGATCAGAGATTCGATATCGAAATTTGGCTGCATTAGTGGCCAAGTCCTTAATGGAAAAGAAATACTCTAAACCCTCTTGAATGAGTGCCTCATGCATAGGCCCTAATGTTACAATGACACCTGGAGTCCTTATGTGGTTTATATGAGCTGTCCATAACCGTACTGGGTTCCTAGGCTCAGCCCTAACTCTTAAATCTAGACCATTTTCTTGACTCTGAAAGGTATTATAGGCTTTCAGCCACTTAATCTGGTTAGCTCCGAATGAAATGAATGCTTGGAATTGAATATCACCAATGGAGGGACCAGGGTTCGATTCAGTCTCCTGACTTAGCACAAGGTCATGTAAATAGAGTTCACACAACAACCTCTGGACTTTTACTCCATAATGTCTACCACAGTCGATAAAATCATTGACATTGTTGATCTGTATAGGGGTGCCTGCCTTAACAGCTTTTATTTGTAATTGTAAATATCGTTCTAATAGAAACAGAGCATAGTTTTTAGCAGGAGCCCTACATGCTAAAACATTATTATATAAAGAACACAAGTCATTCATATGTTTGATAGTAGTATCTAGTTTATAAGTTACCTGTGTGACTTCCTCTTGTTCCTTCATCCATCCTTCAAAAACCTGTCTTTTAGATTGACTGACATCCCTTAGTTGCTGCTGCAACTCTTCATATTTCTCTAGCGGAACCGTTTGCTCTTTAAGTTGCTCCATTTCTTGCCGTGCTTGTTTCACCATCTTGTGCAGGGTTTTTGTCTTTGGATCTTTTCTCCATGCATCAGTAGAGGCCGGGAGTTTTACCTGAACCTTCTTGTTACGCTGTTTAGAGTTCAGGACCCTGATTACCCCTGAGGGTGGTGCCTCCGTCTGAATTTCCTTATCATCTTTTTCTGTCTTAATCGGAACGGCAGTTGGAACCTCCGAGTCTTGGAAAACAGGCTGCTTGCGGGCCCTCTTTTTCCTCTTTACTTTCTGGTTCTTTTTCAAAATCCTGATTTGTTGCCTGAGCTGTGTTATCATGTTTAATAGTTTAGTCCGTTCCTTCCTCAACTTCTTGATTTCCATTGATTCCTTTGAAGGAACGGCAGTCTGTTGATGATGAACTGGATCATGACCAGTTGCTACCTCTTCCTCTTGAGGTTCTTCCTCACTGCTCTGCTCCGGCGGTTCTGGTGTATGTACCTCAACTGGTTCTGATTCTTCCTCCTGGGGTTCTTCCTCTAGATTCTCCTCTTGTGACATGGGAACAGATTGTTCCCGTTCAGTATTTTCTTCTTCTTCATCATGCATGGGCATGTTCTCTTCTTGAATTTGGTCGTGGGGATTCTCTGAGCTAGAAGGTTGACCGTATTTACTCATATTGGCCAGGATGGCGGCCAGGTCATCTTCTCTTAGTAAGTCCTGTAATGGACTATTCTCCTGTTGTCCCATTTCTTCTTCCTGTTCAGTTTCTGCTTCTTTTTCTGTTCCCGCAGGCTCGGGTACTTCTTCTTCGGGTTGCTCATCTTCAATTATTATTGGTTGGCTGGTGCCTTCCTGAAGCTGGTCCAGCCTTCCCCTTATTCGAGCCAACCGGGCTGACTTTCTGGGTTTGTTTATGCTTCCTCTCATCTGAGCTAACCGAGCTGATTTCCTGGGTTCCTCTGGTTGCTTGGGTGAATCAACTACATGCTTTCGCTTTGCGGATTCTTGATGTAATTCTGGTTGCTGCGATGTACTAGCAACATTTTCTCTGCGTTCTGCCTGTTGTTCTGGTGTGTTTATAGAACGTCTGCGTCTCAGGGATGGTTCTGTCGATCTTCCTTCAATCAGTGCAAGGAGTCTTTCCCAGCTGCTCTGCTGCTGGGTAAGACTATAACTAACAACAAGTCGAATTAACCCGTGGTGACTAACAATTGCCTCTACGTGCTGTGCCCTTTTCATACTTTGTGCATCATCATGTAATGACGAATTTAAGAGTGCTGGTAAATTCACAGAGCATTTCTGTTTTAGAACAGCTAAAAGTTTAAGGTGTCGTGGTCTTACCACGTCTTTTCTTCCTTCGCAAGTAATGTAGCTCTGTATTATTCTTGCTAGCTCTGTCCAGGGTTCGCCTAGGGTCGCTGGAAGAATTCCTTTCCCTTTGATTGTCAAATGCTGGCCTTCATCTTGGAAGATGTCGATGACCTTCTGTAATCGTTCCTTTTTGAATGTCCATACCGGTCCGGTAGCTGGTAGTCCTGATACTTCTGCAATTATGGCATCAGTGACCGTTATGCGTTTCCCTCTTACTATGGAGTGGTCTTCTTGTAAATTCTGTAAGAACTCCATTGCTACTGTCTCATTACCCTCCTGTAAGCGATTGAAATAGTTCAACCATCCTGCCCTTTCCAGGATTTCTCGGGCAGCAGCAGAGATCGTTAGCTGTTGAGGCTCACTACGAATTGCCTTGCCCCCCATGATTTCGCTGCGATTTCTAAATGGAACAGAAAAAACGTTTTCGGTTTGAAACACAGAGAGCAGGGTTTCGCAAAAGAAAACACAGAGTATGCAAGCAAAAACAACTTGTGCGAAAAAAAATAAAAATAAAAATATGCCATGCCGTGAAACCATGCCAAACCGTCGTGAACCAGATTTTCCGAATGATGAATTGACACGTAACACAGGGAATGATGAGGTTAACCTCCCCCCCCGCAGTGTGATAGGCTGTCCCAGCCGGCAAATAATGGAGCGGCACCCAGTCTGTAATCAAGTTAGAAAGGAACAGCATGTGAATTTATGCCATGTTGAAAAAGGACAACAGATTACCGAAATCGAGGCGGAGGATGGATCGCGTGATATGATTTGAGGCTGTTGTGTTATGATTTGAGGCTGATGGATAGGCATGTATCGTATTCGCCAATATTAAGCGGTCATGGTCACCTCCGTTGCCATGATTGGTAATGATAAATATTCATGCGGTGTATAAATCGGGAAATAACATGTGATTAATGCCTAGGATAAAGAAAAAAAAGAGTGTTAATATCTTACCTATTGGCGTAAGCAAGGTGACTTCGATACCATTAACATTACTCTGCTGCCAACAGGTGTCCATAACCTTGGCAGAGTTGTTTTTTCACCCCCGGAACCATGATCCTGTGTGTATACTTAGGACTGTTATTATGTCAGAATGTAGACCATTATGCTGGCTTGGTGACCCGTTAACCATAATGCCATTCACGAGGAAAGAGCGAAACGTGGGCAGGCCGGCTCTTAATGAGACCTCCTGTTCCAAGGTTTGTTTATTTTGATACACCTTTTGGACCATATCCCTGGTGTGGTGGCCAGAATGGGAATGCCACTTCACTTCCCTCCTCATGATCATGGTAGTCTGGCTCTCAATGAGACCCCCTATCCTGCATTTGACATTTGACATGTTTTTTCTTTTTCCTTATTTATACACAAAGGGTGGTTCAGCACTCCTTAAGAGTAGGAATGGTGGAAGAAGTCTTATTATCTCAATAGGAAGATTTAAACTCTTTGCCCTTATTCCCAAATATTAATAAAAAGATTTTTAAGGGAATCAGCATGATAAAGATAACCAATCATGGCAAAAATTAGTAAAACCATGCACAAAAGGTAAGAAATAAGTATGTCTTTCCATCTGTCCTTTTATTAATGCAGAGCCTTATAGATAGAGCGATTTATGGTTTGCAGATTTCGGTATGTTGTGTCTTTATATTCATCGCATAAATGCATAGCTGAGGCTTGAAGACTAGAAAGAAGACGGGAAAAAACATCCTCAATTTAAATCATCAAAGAGATCAAAAGTATGCAAATGGTGTTCCGTTGAAAAAGTAACAACGATGGATAATAGAAAAAGGAACAAAACTGCAAATGTCGTTCCTTTTGGGAAAAGGAACGGCAATCATACGAAACACTCCATATGCCATTCCGTTGAAAAAGTCAGCACAGAAATAAAAGAACGCTGTTTTTTTTTTTGAAGAAAAAGGAACAGTGGTAACCAAAAGGAACAACGATAAGCGTAACAATATCGTTTTTCTGAAAAAGGAACAGCAGAGATCCGAATGCTGTTCCTTTAGAAAAGGAACAGCAGAACAAGCAAAACCAATATAAAAAACACACATATGCTATTAGAAGAGCAAAAATCAAACTTTGTGGAAGAAAAAGGAACAACAAAATGACAAGAATTATTCAAATCAAACTTATGTACAAGAATCACTCAGAAACAAAAAACTTTATGTACAAATTGCAAAAAGAAATAGACCCTTAATGAATTGCAGGTGAGGAATATTTCTCTTCCTCTCCTAAGATCTCCAGATCAGTATCTCGGCGTATCTGTTGGCAGAAGGATTCCCGAGTAAGTGGTTTACGGTAGAGACGGACTCGGTGACCATTTACCTTAAATGCATATCCAGAACCGTCAATAGTGATTAGAGTAAGAGTTCCATTGTCATGTACATTCTGGATTTCGTATGGTCCCAACCATCGAGTCTGAAGTTTTCCAGGGAAGTCCTGAAACCGAGAATCGTATAACAAAGCCCAGTCTCCCTCGTGGAAGACTTTATTCTTAATGAGCGCATCATGCCATTTGGCTCTCTGCTGTTGAATTAATGCTGTATTTTGTAGTGCGGAGAGTCGAATTTCGTCTAATTCATTGATCTGCTGTAGTCGATTGAGTTGTGCCTCAGTTAAGTCTAGGCCAACTTCCTGTGCTGTACGCAGTGTTTGGATTTCGAATTCTATGGGAAAAATAGGTTGTTTTCCAAACACTAGTTGATAAGGTGAGTAACCAGTGGTGCTCCTCCATGTGGTTCGATAGGCCCAGAGTGCTTGCGGTAGTCGGGTAGCCCAGTCACGCCTATGTGATGCAATAGTTTTCGTTAGGATTGATTCTATTATCTTATTGCTACTTTCTACCTGCCCATTCGCCTGTGGGTGATATGGAGTAGTGATCTTATGCTGGACATGATAATTGTTAAGTGTTGCAGCTAATTTATGCCAACAAATTGTGGTCCTCCATCTGTAATTATTTCCCTAGGAAGGCCATAACGGACAAATAAAAGAAACAGGAACTGTATGACAGAGTCCTCTGTGGCTCTTGGTAATGCTTCTGCCTCAACCCATTTGGTGACATATTTTGTTGCCACCAGAATATATGTTTTTTGATTTGATGAAGGGTTGATGGGTCCAACGAAATCCAGAGCCCACCGTTCGAATGGTTCAATGACTAACTGTGGTTTCAGAGGCATTTCATCAGCTTGACCAGGTCGTCCTGCTCGCTGGCAACTGTCACAGGCTTGGACGAACTTCTTTGCATCTTTGAAGATCGTAGGCCAGTAATATCATGTCTGCAATACTTTATGTCCAGTCCTACGCTCAGCGAAGTGCCCCCCACATGGTCCATCGTGACAGGCTTTTAGGATGTCAAAGATTTCATCCTCTCTAACACATCGCCTGATATGCATGTCTGCTCCTGTGTGAAACAAATAACCTCCGATCCACGAAAATCGAGAACTTTTCTGAATAATCTGCTTACGCTCATTAGGAGTTAAATGTTTTGGTAATTTACCTACTGCAAGGTAATTGGCAACATCAGCATACCAGGGCGTTTGAACAGCAACAACAAACAGGTGTTCATCCGGAAATTGATCTTCCACTGCTTCTGCATCGCTTGATTTTGGTATCCTTGAAAGAAAATCGGCTACAGGGTTTTCTTTGCCAGGACGGTCCTTGATTGTGATATCGAATTCCTGCAATAAGATTAACCATCGGGTTACTCTGGCATTTGTGACAGGCTTATTTGCTAAATATTTTATGGCAGAATGATCTGTATACAAGATAACAGGGTAGCCTGTGATATAATGTCTAAATTTATTGACAGCATGTATTACAGCTAGAAATTCTTTTTCAGTAACGGTGTAATTCAATTCAGCAGGGGATAAATTTTTGCTGATGTAATATATAGCATATGGTTTTTTATCCTCTTCCTGCCCAAGGACTGCACCAATGGCTGTATCTGAGGCATCAGATGATATCTGGAACGGTAGGTCCCAGTTTGGTCCTCGAAGGACTGGGACTGTGGATACAAGCTTCTTTAGATCCTCGAACGCATGGTCACATTTGTCTGTCCAAAGAAAATCAACGTTACCAGTCAGTGCATATAAAGGAGCAGCAATGTGCGAATAATGCTCTATAAATCGTCTATAATAACCTGAAAATCCAAGAAAACTGCGTACCTCTGTTTGAGTAGTAGTAGTGGGAATAAGCAAAAGTATTTGGATTTTGGCCGGGTCTACCTGAATGCCGGCTGCTGAGACATAGTGTCCTAGGATAAGTCCTTCAGTCATCATCAAAAAACATTTTTCATTGCTTAAGCAAAGCCTAGTAACAATGCGGCGTTGTAGGACTTTCTCTAGGGTGTCTAGAGCTGGATCGAAGTCATCTCCGTATGGTGTAAAGTCATCCATGTAAACTTCAAGTCCATCATTGATTAAATCTGCAAAAATACTAAGGATAGCCCTCTGAAATGTGGGAGGAGCATTACATAAGCCAAAAGGTAAAACTCGATAGGCAAATGTTCCCCAGGGACAAGTAAAGGTAGTTTTATCCTGGTCTTCAGGGGCAATCTGAATCTGATTGTATCCACTGAAGCCATCCAGGAAAGAAAAGAACTTCTTCCCTGCTAAAGTGTCCAATACTTGATCTATGAAAGGAAGAGGAAAATGATCTTTGTGTGTTGCCTTGTTAAGTTCCCTATAATCCACACAAATTCTCCATTTCCCATTCTTTTTTGGTACCACCACAAGTGGAGAGACCCATTTACTGTCAGAGATAGGGTAGATAAAATTCACATCTAAAAGTTTCTGAAGTTCAGTTTTTACAACATCTTTTAGATGGGGATTAAGTCTCCTTTACGGCTGACGCACAGGTCTGGCATCTTTTTCTATGTAAATGTGATGGGTACATAACTGGGGATCAATTCCTTTCATATCAGGGTAGTCCCATGCAAATGCTTCTTGATATTTTGTTAACAGATGGATGAGCTTTGTTTCTTGTTTCGGTGTGAGATTAGCATTGATGTTTAAAGTTTTCCCCGGTGCAATTTCCACAATTTTACTATTTGCAACAGAAGTGACAGGTATTATTTGATCATGAATATCTTTCAGGGGATCTTCTTCTAACTCATTATCAAATGCTGCTTTTATCATGTGACATTGTGTGCGAGGTTCAGTTTGAGTAATGAAATTGTTAATGGCATCGTCTTGTGTTTGATCTTTGAAATCAAGTGCCTCTTGTATAGTTAATGGAGATCTAATGTTATCAGTAAGATATGATACAGGGTGCTTATTCGTTTTAATCATTGTGACACTTAGCTGCGCTGGAGGATATAGAACTAAATTTTTGCTATTTGGTCCTCTGGTTATGGTCATATTTCCCTGCCGACAGCCAATGTAGGCATCGGCAGTAGCGAGCCAAGGTCTACCTAAAATTAGCAGGTGTCCATCAAGTCGGGTTTTTGGATTAATTATCAGGAAATCGGTTGGATACTCCCAGGATTCTACAGAGACCATGACATCATGTAGAGTGCCCTCTGGTCTAACCACAGATCGGTCAGCCAATTCTAAGAGAGTAGAGGTGGGTTCTACAGATGTAATGCCGAGCTTTTGGCAAGTTGTGGTTGTTAAAATATTAATTGCAGCCCCTAAATCAACTAAGGCATTAGGCAGGGTCTGGCCATAAATTTGAACAGTTATAATAGGATTCCCGGGGTCCTCATATTTAAGGGGTGTTTCTCTTCCCGAAAATAGGTCAGATAAGGTGCCGACTACTTGGACTCTTGGATTGTTTGTTATATTCCTCCTTGGTTTCTTTATGCACAACTCTTTTATGGTTTTGGCGTATATGGGAATGTCTTGAATAGCTTGGAGGAATGGAATTTTTATGTACAAGTTTTGTATTTCTCCCAGAATGTCAAAGTCAGGGTATTGTATGGATCGAGGTATGGCTAATCGTTCTAGGAACGGAGGAGAGGATGTGGTTGCTTGATTATGAGTTTGTTGCTTATTTACATCCTCTTGTTGTGACTGATGTTCTCTGGGTAACTGATCTTCAATATGAACTGTTTTATCTCCCTCAGTTTCAATTATACGCCCAGATCTTAACTGAAGGTCGTTGCACTCTTTTAAATCAAGTCCTGGTTCTGGTGATTCTATGATTTGAATAGATTGGACCTGCCTGTTGTTTGGATTGGGATCGGGTTGGGCTGGGAGTTGCGGCCTCAAGTTAGACTGGGGAGTTTGTTGTAAAGCTGGCAAAGTAGGTTGAGGGAGCGGAATCGTTCCGGCTGGGTGGTACATCGGTCTTTGCCAGCTTGTCTGCCAGGGTGAACTTTGTGAAGTAGAGGGGGTCCATTGTGAAGGATATGGGCCATTTTACCAATATGGTGGAGTGTAAGGGAAATTTGGCCAACCAGTTTGGCTTGTTTGATTCAGCCATGGATTTGGAGAAGGAAATGATTGTGGTGACCAGTTTGTAAATGGGGTTTGAGATTGATTTTGCCACATACCATATTGTTGAGCATTATACTGTGGGTTTTGAAAGAAAGAGGTTGAGTCCGGAAACATACCAGGTTGTCTTGGCTGCCACGGGCGGCGCTGGTTGATTGAATTCACCGATTCTGGTTCTTCTTCTGCTTCCTTATATACTGCTTTCAATCCAGGAAGTGAGGGGCAGCTTTCCGTAAGGTGGTCTTTTGTACAGATGGCGCATGTTTGGACTTTATCTAATGGACACTCCTTGTGGCTGTGTTTTTTTCTGCATCGGGGGCAGAAGATTGCCAAATTCTGTTCTGCCTCCAGCTGCTTCTGTTTAGCCTGCACAATATCAAGTTGTGTAGTTAGTGTCCCCATAATATCAGTTTTAAAATTTTCTAATAAATTTCCAATTTATGCACGTGTTACTCCTTCTGCTGATACTTTGTTATCTCTTGCAAACCGATCATATTCTGTCGGTTTTATTCTTGTGCTGCCTCTCGAACTCCTGATACATAAGTCAAGGATGTCAGTAAAATTCTCTTGATAAATATCCCCTTTGCCCATAATGTTTAATGATTCAATCCATTGTTCCTTCATGCCCCTCATTAATGCAGTTTTTAACACATTATCAGGTAAAGGTAGCGATGCATAAGGAGATCTTTGTAAATTATACTAAAAACGTTCCACATACTCCTCTAATGTTTCATTTGGTCTGGCTATCATTTGAAATATTTCGTCTTTTAATTCTCTAGACCTACAATAATCCTGGTATTTCTTTAAGAAGGATTCTTTCATTTGATCCCAATTGTTGATAACCCCACCACCTAGCCCCATAAACCATCTTAAGGCAGCCCCTTTCAATGTAGAGGGGAATAATTTCAATTTTTGGGGATCGGTGGTGTAATCATACCCCCGACATAACACATCGAATTCGAATAGGAATGCATCCGGATCCTCTGATGTGAGTCCATGAAATGTGGGGATATGCTGAAGAGGGATAGCTTTCAGGGGTGCATTTGCTGCAGAATCCACTATAGGATATTGTAATGTAGAGGTTTGAGTGTTTGGCTGGTTTTGAGCGTTTGGTTGGTTTTGAGCCATGGGATCGAATATATGCTAGTAACCTTCTGGGATATCTAGGAGGGTATTCCTAGGTTGGTTGGGAACGGTTTTGACAGGGATCTTTTTAATAGCGCTTCCTTTATCCGGAATAATGGGAATACCAGGTGTTTGAGGAGATTGAATCTCTTCAACAATGACTTTCGCGGCACTCCCCTTATCTGTGCTATCTAATGGCTGATTTGTTTCAAGAGGAGATTTTTGGTTCCTCGGTTTCCCCTGTTTCTCCTTCTCCTTCACAAAAGTTGCTAGAGTTCCCTTCCTGCAATAATTCTGGAGTGGAATTTTCAACTTCTTGAAAGTCCTGCTCCTCAGTTTGACTATGCACCTCAGCACAGGCTACAGATGGTGATCCTGTGGCCTGAAGGGAACTAGTAGGTGGTTTAGAAGTGTTTTTCTTGAAACCTACTGATGGCTGAGACTCTATTTTCTTATAGATTTCGTCTATGAAGGTTGTTCGGCCAAGGGTCACCGGCCCCTTAGCTTTTTCAGGTTTGGATGGGGGTTTGATATTTTTTTCTGGTTTTTTCTGCTTAGTCATGCACTCAAAAATAAACTACGAACTTCTGTTCAAACAAGCAAAAACAAATCTGTTAGGAAAGCGGATAATGAGCAGGTTTTTTACATGCTCTGTACGTAGGTTCTTACCTTCCGTTTTTAGGATCCAACTCCTCCCTAGCAGGCTTGTACACTACTCTGAAAAAGACAAATGGCTTCACTCTTTCCCCGGCAACGGCGCCAAAATGTAGAGCTATAAAAAGGGTCTCTTTCACCTCTATTCACCTCACATTAATATGTCAACCTGAGAGCGTTTTGTCATTACAAAGAGTGACTCAATCCGAGGCTCATTCGTCAGAGTAATGCTAGTAGTACAGTGCTTTAAGAAATACAAGAGTAAATGGATGCTTAACTGAAATCAAATTGCTTTAAAGAAGTAAATCACACACTCAGGTAACTCAATAACTCATCAATCAAGGGTTCGGTAATGATAAACCATCCCTTCAGAAACTGATAGAAAAAGAAATAAAGCATAGATCACAAGCCTGGGAGCTAAACAGTGACTGATACTGCTCACTACAGTCTTAGATCATCTCTCACAGCAAACCATCAAATGCAGATAAATAGAACAGCAAAGGAAATAAAGGATTAAACTATAATTCTGAAATGGAACAGCAACTCTAAAATAAGACAGCAAATGAATACTAAGTCCCGCGGGTTATATTCAAACTTAATCTATGCACTCTTTGCAATCAAGGAACACTCTGTTATTCTAAAGGCAAATGACACAAATCATATTAATGGAACGGCAATAACAGTTTGGGAATTATGGAATAATACTGATGCATTAGAAACGCACACAACACAAATGTCAATAGAACAGCTCTGTAGCTTGACAGTAAGGATATACGATTAACTCTAGAAAGGAATAAGAACGCAATGCAGAGTTAACACACAAATCTGGCTGTAGAAACTTCAATGATTCAACTTAAACAGAGCATGTAATCTGAACGTATAAGCATATCAAATAATCAACTAAGACTACTTGATAATGAACAAGCCACACATATGAAGGCGTAATGGTACGGAAGCAAGTGTCCTTCGAGCCCGGGCCCTTAGCCTCAGATACACCGCTTTGGGTGCAACGAGATGCGAAGATGGGAAGAATCACGATCTTTCATTAATACATTGATCGAAAAAATACATCGAACCGATTCTCAACAAAATTTGAATAACCAAATCGAATGTCTTACAACAGATTACATCAAACGTATCTTATCTCGCCATTCTCTGTCTCTAAACTAAGAGTACTTGTCTCTTTTTATAAAAACGATGGCGGAGATGTCCAAGCAATTAGATAAGTAAAGCAGCGATCCCTCAGGATCTTCGATCCTGAGGGATTCGCCAAACAGTTAACTTTCATCCAGTCTTTGCTATTGCGCTGAGCTGGTGTCCTCTCTCTCTTGCCCGAGCCGATTCTCCTTGATCTTGTCTCCCTATGTTTACGTTTGGTTCTCATCCAAAGGAACAGCGGTTATCTCCACTTCGTTCTTATCTTTAGAGCAGCAACCCTTCGTTTTCCTCTTTCCCTGTATAGAAAATAACCATTATCAGTGGCTAAGTTATCCATATCGATTTTCACATGTTTTGTGATAGTTCCCTATGACTTTCTAAATCCATGATACAAAATGCTAGTTTGCTTTTCAGAGCTTTTGTTTAACTTCAGTCTTGCTTTGTACATTTCAGTTGCTTATCGATTCGGTAGTAAATTTAAATATATTCGTGCTCATAACGTCTTGATTGCCTGCGAAAGCCATATTTGAGTGATGGTGAGGGGCCACGTATTATGAAATGTGTAGTTTAGTATTGATTTCTTTTAAATTTAGATATATTAAAAATTTGCTCATAGCGTCTTGGATTGCCTCAAGAAAGCCACGAAATTTGGGCCCGATGGTGAGGGGCGCATTATGAAATGTGTAGTTTAGTATTAGTTTCTTTTTTCTGCAAATTTAGATATATTCGTGCTCACAGTTTATGATCGGCTACCCCCTAGCCACGAAATTTATGTTTGCAAATAAGGGACGCATTATGAAATGTGCAGTTTAGTATTAGTTTCTTTTCTGCAAATTTAGATATATTAAATCATGTATGACATCTTCAGTTGCCTCCGAAAGCCACAGCTGGACTGATGGCGAGGGATTGAATTATGTGTGTATGGTTTAGTATTAGTTTACTTTCTGCAAATTAAATAATCAGTTACACAAGTTGTTTATGATTACTTCTGCAAGTCATAGCTGGTCTAATGATGAAGGGTCAGAAAATGAATTGATGTAATCTGATTTAGATTTATTTTGTTGCAATTTTGAATTTCCATAAGCGTAGTTTCTTTTGTGTTCAGTTGGCAGCAAGAATAGTTTGGTTTTCATGTTCACTAGTTTCATGTTTTGATTCATTAGATTAGCAGCACCTTTTCATTTCAGCAGTACACTTTTACTTTCTTTCAAGTCTTGTCATTGTAATTTCAATTTGCTTTTAAAGTTTCAAGATTGGTAAATCATTATCGGGGATATCACTTCCTTGAACAAATATAACCAAACTTGTTTTTCATTTTAGAATTTCCATTTCACCTTAGAAAGACCAAAAACGACAAAAGTTAAGAAATAGGTTATCTTGCACATATAGTGCGCCGCACTTCATCAGCTTACGATTCCCGGATTGACAAATTAAATGCAGCAATTTAGGACACACTAAATTGACCAAACAGGTCTCTTAGGCCATGGTCATCTTAGAAATGGTGCATGGTGTTGTCAATTCCAAGATTCACGCAGCTCTCTCTCTCTCTCTCTCTCTCTCTCTATGCATGATACAGAAAAGAAACTATAATGTATTTCAGCTATACAGTCCTTCCTAGACCTCACACATTAAGGGGCAAATGTTAACACTAGAAAATAGTACAATAGAATATGACATTAATTAATTTCAAGCCAAAGTATTTACAAGGCAGGAAGACATTATGGAATCAAGAAAGTATTTAAAATCTCTAAGGTTTTGAGAAAATAAAATTTGAACTAGTCTTAAAATGATAATTGTGCGCTTTATCCTTCGAGAAGAGCACCTTCTGCATGCCTTTTTTCCCAATAAGCACACATTCCTGAAAGTGGAAAAATTTTTCTTTCTAGGACCACACAAAGCAAAGGATAGTTACTCCTTACATGAAGCCACCTAAGGACAACCACCAGCACCTCCTTAGACACTATGTGAGCACACAAAGGAATATTTGAAGCACACAATGGAATCATACCTCTCCCTTGGGTCACCATCCACCATGTACCAAGGGAGGGAAGGAGGATTTGAAATCCCCTATATAAAGCCACCAAGAGATGAAGAATGGGTGATCACATGGGTATGCTGGCTAGAATTTCCCAAGCAACACTAGCAGTGTGTGACCTAGAGCTAGAGATAGAGGGGACTCGATTGTTGGCCACCCAAAAAATCCTAGTCCATCATAGCAGAGAGAGAGGGAGATTTCATCAGAGGCAGAGCTTGGAAAAACAACATCCTTGCAACAAGACCTAGAACCATTGTCTAGGGGCCCTTTGGCAAGTGGGTAAAATTTCTTCTCCATATAAAAAGTTTAATAAGAAGAGGCCTAGAGCCATCGTTTGCATTATTATCATTTTGACTCTCTTCAATAGCTTCTTATATTTGTGTTTTAGCTTTTATTTTAATTTGAGCATACATTTTCATACTTTTTCCTCTAGATTGTATGCTTTTGATCTCCACCACTTTCTGCGTGTTACTAATAGTTTCTAGGGGTAGACCGCACCCCTTAAACGGGTGCAATTTCGTACACCCATGTGTCAAATCCACCAAAAAAATTATGACTTGAATAATATATTGGATGTTCTATCCCATCTTCTTCTTGGACCAATACCATAGCAATGGTCGTATCAACCGTGACGATATATAAGAAATAATCACTCTGATAATTGGGGGGATACATTAATGATGCCCGAACAAGTTTATCCTTGACATCATCAAAAGAAGCTTGCACAACCTTATCCCAATGGAATGGAATCCCATTTTTAAAGAGCTGAGTAAATCCTTATCCATTTCAGCGTAGTTAAGTATGAACCTCCTTAGGAAGTTAGCCTTTCCTTGAAGTTTCTATAACTGAAACAAATTTGATGGCACAGGCCAATAAAGAATGGACTAGACCTTTAGTGGGTTGATTCGAATTCCTTCTTTTGAGACGATAAATCCTAGCAAATGACCAGAACCAACATAAAACACACATTTATGTGGACTGAGGCATATTTTGTAGTGTTAGTAGTGTATAAATATAGCTCTCAAATGCATCGGGTGATCAGTCTGGTTTCCTTAATTCATGGGTAAATCATCTAGATACGGTTGAAAAATGTGCTTGATGTCATTGAAAGTATAATCCATTCCTCTTTGAGATGTTTCCCTAGCGTTATATAAACCAAACGGGAGTTTCTGATAAGGGAATTTTCCCCAGGGACAGATGAATGTTGTCTTATATTGGTCCTCTGGGAGGATATTGATTTGATTGTAGCCATAAAATCCATCCATGAATGAAAATATTTCACATCCAACATAATCGTCAATAATCTGGTCGATAAAGGGAGTAGGGTAGTTGTGTTTTGGACAAGCAAGATTGACATCCTGATAATAGACACACACCCTGATATTCCTTTGTTCCTTCATAATAGGAACAATGTTGGAAACCCAATCAGTAAGTGGAACAGGGTAAATAAAACCAGCACACAAATGTTTTTCAACTTCTGCTTTAATGTTAGTGGCCTTCCTTGGATGAACAAGACAAAGGCGTTGATGTACCAGTTTGACATCAGGGTACATGTTAATGGTGTGTTCAACGATGCTATTATCTATGTATGGCATTTCCTCGTAAGAAAAATAAAATACATAACAAAATTCGCGAAAGAGAGAGCAATATGTTTCGAGTTCTTATGGAGAACAAGATGCGCCAACATGAATGTTTTCTACAACTCCAGGTTTGGTCGAAATATCAATAGAAATGGTTTCTTTAATATTTGATAATTTTTTCTTGGATTCCACTACATTAATAGGAAAAGGATTCGAAAATGATGTTTTGATCGATGGGTGATATAGTTCAATAAGATTATATTCTTCGTAATCCTGAAGATGGGAGTGATGATGATAATATTCCCATGGTTCTCCTTCTGGCAACATGGATTCCACAATATTCTCATCTATCAAGAAAGTGGATGAAAAAGGATCAGATGGAGTACCAAAATGTAATGAACGATCAACCCAAACAACCAGCGACAATGATTTTAGATTCGCCGCCCAAGCCATGTAGATTGATTTCTATGCCAACTCAATTAGGTTGGACGGCAGGAATTCATCTAACGTAACAACTTTAGAATCACTAGTAATCTTCCTTAATCCAGATGGAGTGGAAAATATCATGTAGCAGGTCTCTATGTTTGAATTTTTTTCCTACACCACAGGTGACGGTAATGCAAAGGTTACCATGAGGGAAGAATCCTTTAAGAGTCCTACACCAATGTTCTAAAGTATTAATTGGGGTACATAGACTAACAAAACATTTCCAGTTACCTGGGAACTAGTTGATTGATGATTGTGATAGCACCTTTATGTGGAAAGGTGATCATTCTAAAATATATAGAGACGATCGCAGTCATAGCATATACACATGGCCTTCCGAGAAAAATGTTGTAATCAAGGCGTTCTTCAACGACCTCAACTTCAACATTTATTGTTTTCCCCCTGGTTCAAAATGTAGGTTATTGATGATACCACAAGGCATATATGTATGTCTATCGAAAGCTTTCAACATCGTAGAAAATTGAGATAGGCGTGGAGATCCAAGTGACTTCTAGTATTTTAGAGAAATAATGCACGTAGATTCTCCCTTATCAATAATAGTACGATGAACGAGGTGATTCAGAACATTTACTTGGATGGAGGATGCCAATTCTGCTGGTAATTGTGGCACATAGCTCGTATGATAAAAGACTACAAGATTGGAATCAGTTGGATCGAGTCCACCAATTTCCGAAAACAAAGCCTATTTCTGGGAGGGAAAATTTTGAAGTACCTCAACCGTTGACATATATGAAAGGGATTGAGCCAAATCTTCAACTATATTATAATTTTGAGAAGCTCAAGCTCGAGGATTGAATGTTTATTTATGAATGACTCCCTTCAGTGGCCTTATTGTTAACTCATAAATAGAATTTGGTGGAATAGATTTCGTAGAAGGATTCATGGTTGAGGTAGTAGGTTGATCAGTAGCCTAACTACCACAATATTTAATACGTGTTGACACTAAAAAATAACTTATTGACTTCTTGACAAATAGCATAAGCACTTGGGAACTAGAAGCTAGATTCAAAGCAACCAAATTTGTATCTGGATTCGGAAATGGGTTTGTCAACATAGTGGATGCATGTGAGGTTTTAATCAATTTTGAGACTTTGGCACGGTAAGGATAGTCTTGAAAAAATTTCTCCTCATTATAGATTATGCAAGGATAGTGAGGTTTCCTATTTGCATTTTTTTTATTAGATGATCTTTCCTATGGGGTAGAATTTTTCTTTTTCTTTGATTTCCCCTTTTTCTTACTTCTGGGTTGCTTGTCACTTTTTCCTTTTTCAGATGACATGACATGAATTTCATAAGAAGGTGCAGGATCAGATGCAGTAGACTGATGTGTTCTTTCAGTATGGATCATACCGTCATCGGCATGAGAATCCTTAGATGGAGGAGGAACAGTAAAATTAGATTGCAGCGCATTGGGAATTTTCTCGTACAGCATGCCAAATAGAGTATAAATCAAATATAAGTACTGGGCATGAGAAATAACCTAATATTCAGTGATGACGCCACCCTTAGCCACATCCTCAATTATAGAGGGTAACAAGGACTTAATGAACCACTCAGTAGGGATCTGATCAGGAAAAAATGTCTTAACCATTCTATGATGACGGTGCTACTTATGAATATGATCAGAAATATGAGCAACATTAGTTTGTTTAACATTGGTCAAGAGTTTTGTTCCATTTTCATATCATATGGGTAACTGTAATTGGGTCAAAAATATGGTAGCTAGGGTAGTGAAATTATCAAATGAAGCTCTTGGTAACTTAATGTACCATTTCGCAGTCGGACCAATGAGTGTACACTGGAAAAGACGTAGTTGAGTAGAGTCATCATTTAGGGAGTTAGATGAACTTCACAAATTATAAGTATTAACATGTGTCAACATGTCTTCCCAGGGTTTCCATTGAACTTAGGAATATCCGAGGGTAATTTATGAGGTGTCACCGACCACTAAGGAGTATAGCTTATTGGATCGTTTGTAAGCCTCTTTATTAAATCAGGTAATTCTAAAGTTTCAACAAAGGGAAAATGTCAATTTAAGTCAGGTTGAGCATAGCTAGGATATGATGGAATTTCTTGGGAAACAGGCCTATGAGCACCAGCATAAGGAATTTTTTGCTAGTAACCTAGATAGGGGTTGTTTTCATAAGAAAACGCTTGAGGATTCTGATGACCAAAACTTGGGTACACTACTTGTTGAAATGAGGGTTGTTGCATTTGCGCTTGTGGCTACCAAGGTGTCTATCCACCAAAATTATAACCCAAACTTGATTATCTTGGATTTGATTGTGAATAGGCATAACCTAGTTGTGGCTGCGACATCCCATAATATGGTAATCCAACTTGTGAATAAATAATTATGAATAAAGGTGGTTGTTGTAAACCAACCGAAGGAGTTGGAATCTGAGGGCCAAATAGTTGAGGGTATTAGGTGGAAGGATCTACCTAATATAGTTGAGGTAGAACACTTTGAACCGGTAATAGGGGTAAATATGTATTAACAAGTAGAGTAGATGTGGGTACAATAGGTTGAACCGGTTGATATGATTGTACAACCATTTGTGGTTGGATGGGTAGAGTGGGTTGCCATTGACAAATAGTCATTTTGACATTAGGATGACCAAATAATGATGAAGTACTGTCAAAATGGGTGACCATAGGTTCCCCCCCATCATGAGGAGTATAATAAGATGGAAAATATTGTTCTCAAATGTCAGGAGTCCAGTTGAAATTGTACTGGATGGAATATACCCAAATGGACTAGCTTGATATTTCCCTGATGATGTATATAAAGGATAAATTCATTCAGTACTCATTAGAGATGTACCAGATACAATACCAGATGATGACATTGGTGAATTCCATGGGTTTGAGGATGCACAGGAGAAGGTTCTAGATAAATATTGGTAACCACGTGGGATGGAAGGGCCACCATATAAATGTGATTTTGGTGATGTGGTGAACATCGAAAGGGTAGCAAGAGTAGGTGTTGTCGCAACTAGAATAGATGGTACAACCGAAGATGTTGGCGCAAGCATGGTTATATGACCTAATGTATACCCTACAAGATTTATGAGAACTCGAATAGACATAGGATCAAAGACAGCAGTGTGAGGTGATTGAGGAAAAGTATCGTAAAGATAAATGTCCGATCCAAAATGAGTTGGAGTCAAAGGTGTTTCGTCTTGTGGAATTTCTTCAATCGAAATCAAACCAAATGGAAGGATTTCACCGTCAGGCCCGAAGTATATTTCAGGTGGTTGACTACACGATATGGGAGAATCAATGGCTACAATAGATTTTGGGGCGACCGATACAGGAACAAATTTTGGTTGTTTGACTTCGGGATTCAGATTTTCTAGTAAAAGAACAGCAGGATCGAGATCAACTTCCATTTGACCAACGTCGGGTTCAGGAGGTATGGTCTCACTGATTGGATGGATCGTGACCATAGTTAGCTTTGAGGACTCCGTCTCGACAACAGTATATGAACCAGAATTTGTAGAAAAAACTTGAGACGAATTTGGTATATTGAGGATGATGTCACACCATAGGTACTGATAATACTAATTTCGGTAGAACGATGTCCCCTTCGTCGACCAGAAATGGCTTCTGGTGGTAAAGGTGATCTCAGTTCTATTCTACGCGAACGACGAGGAAAGGGATTTTCTTCCTCCACGATGACTGATTTATTTTATGACCAAAAAATATAAAAAAAATAAAAGGGTAATTCTAGGCAAAAGGTTTACCAAGTAATTGTGAACTGCAGAATACCTCCTGGCAAACCAAGAAGTACGGGTAGGCAATCTCCCCAAACGTTGTGTTTGGTGTATCAAAATTTACAAGGTGGCCGACTCAGTTAACTATGGATGGATATCAACCTAAATTTTTCCTCCCAAATATACCCGATGGTACGTTGAGGCCCAAGTCCATATTAGCACTGTCTAATGCGAAATCGCATAGTGAGAGCACCCCATTATACTTTTCGTACTATAACATCACCCTATATACCCGAAGGTATGTGGACAAACTTCGATATACTTATGCATGTGGAGTGAGGTAACACACTATGAATGTATCGTAGACAAGTTAACGACAACTGCTATGTTTAATGACGTCCGAACATGTCTCTAGCCTAGACCTTCTAAATGTTATCATTAATTTTCCAATGCTTTCTTAGGTAAATTGATGTAAATTTTATGTTGATCTTGCTTAAAATTTTGTCTTTGAGGTTCACCACGTGATGTGATGGAAATTCATAAAAATGAAAACTAAATGATAAGAAAAAATTTCAATTTAGCTTTTCAATGAAAATCCTAGCTACTAAGGGAAAGATCAATTAGTTTTAGAGAAAACAATAAAGAGCACAAACTAAAATGCAGCTTTCCAAACTTGTTCCTATGCAACACACGCAATTCACTATATGCACATGCATGTTTTTCTTTTCAAATCATTTAATGTGAATGCAAGAAAGAAAAATGTATGCAAAAAAACAATAAAACAAGTGTTTTCTTCATTGAGAAACAAGGAATAAAACAACAATTTCTCTTTTAGGAAAAATGATTAATGGAACTACAATTTTACCTACATGAAACAAGGAATGAAACAACGATTTCCTTTATGAAAAAAATTGATATAATGCAGAAATTAAATAATTTTAATTTGATTTGCCAATGATAAAGAGAAACACTAAAGATACATTGAAAAAAATTAATTTTCAAAGGAGGAAGGATCAGGAAACTTTACTGGTCTCTAAGAGGTATCAGACATTTGAGAATACAACAAAAAAGTGGCTGAGAATGATAGAAATGAAAAATTTTAATCAAATTTGGTTGGTTGTGTTGGCTCCCTGTGATTTACAAGAATTGCAAGAATAAACGCTGCAGGGGGCCACATCAAAACCGCTTTGGAATCCTAGGACCTAGCCTTCTTGGATTCAGAGAGGGATCTCTCTATTAAGTGTTTTCAAAGAATATATCTTTATGCTTTGTTTATGATATTAGGCTTGTTATGAAGCTCAGAGAACTTTTTTGTTTGGTTTGGATGGATATCATTAACTGAAGAAGTTAATTGAAGGGTGAAGGTGAGAGCAGATTGAATAATGTTTTAGTTGAAAAGATAGGTTATGAAACAGTATTAACCCATTGGGATATGGAGTCACAAAAGGATTTAATTGTACAAAAATTCTTCAAGAGTTTCCATAGGGAAATTCATCTATATCAAGGATCTTTTAGATTGAATTGTGATATGAAACATTAAAATGTTGTGAAAGAAGCGAAGCTAAAACCAATTAAGAATATAACTTCACTAAGACAAGAAAAGCCTTTCAAAGTAACTGTTTGAAGAAATCCAAAGGACAGGGCAAACCATAGACTTCTTTGGAAATTTTTTTATTAAAGCACACTTTTCAGACAACAATCCAGTAATCCTAAGACTACTTTCAGAAAGGAGAAAACATATAAGAGAACGAGGAAAATAGCCTAAGATCAAACAGAAACTTTGAATTCTAGCCTGCTTTTGACATACACTCAAGGGATCTTTCAAGGCAACTATTAAAGACTAGCCAGAGGACAGGGAAAACCATAAACTTCCCTGGGTTAATTCTACTTAGAAAACCTTGAAAAGAACATTCAAAAACAATATCTCAAGTTGTACACAGAAATACATGGGCTCACAAACATTTTTTCACTGGTTATACTCTATTGAATCATTATCAAATCAATAAGCTGGATAAACCTAGAGGTAAATTTAAGAATCCTCTAAACATACCTTAACAGAAGAAAACATAAAGATAAAGCTTTCAGATAGAAATAGGGTACTTTTCAGTAAATCCTATTCTAAATTTTCTGTTCTTTATCAAAGAAAATGGACATCATGTAAAACATAAGGAAAAACAAAAATAGTGAGGAATAACATCACCATTAACATAGACCAGGATCCCATGAATCAAATTTTATTATTGATGTTCAAACCAATTACATACTTCAAGTCCAACAGGTCTTTACAGCTCAAAAATTCGCTTCTTAGCCTAGTGTTCTTTAACTACTCAAAAGCACTTCAACTGCTTCAGAAACTATCTTACACCTCAATGACAATCCAGCCAACAATAACAATGAACTCCTCATATAGTATTTATAGGTAAATGAGGAGGTGGAGTGAAAGAGGGGGTCTCTAATTGTTCATGAATGATAGAGTAAATGTTTTTGACCTTTGAGACCATGCAAGGCCCAAGGCGAAAATATATTTAAGTCTAACTCTGCGTTTATATTAACTTTCTGAACTACTTGGTTGCTTTTGTTGACTTTTAGGCTTTTTAGGTAGGCTTGTAATAATTTCTAAGCTGTCTTTTACAAATATCTCTGACTTGGAGTAACTTTGTGTGTCTTTTGAGGCAAATTAGGCCTGTAGGTGGCATTTTTGGTCTTTGGAAGAGTAATTTCTTCAGTGATTTGTCATTCGAATCCTTCTTTTGCTTATCTGTCTGATTATATACTTTAAACTCTAATTAGGCCTTTGATTTGGCTTTTAGGCCTTTTTTATCCATCTTTTTTCTTTGTCCCTTTGCTGACTGTTTTAACTTTATTCACTTGTCTTTAAACTATGTCTTTATCATTAATCTGCTGGTTAAGGGTTTGCTTTTCAGGCTTTATTCCTTAACCTCAAATCTTCACTGTCTTCTTCTGTTTTGTGTACAGGTGTTCCTTTTTTGGTGCGCTGGAGGGTTTCATGAATGCATTGATGGCCATGAAGCATCGATTGGAGCTTTGAATCAGACCCTTTATCCCTTTCTTTATGCATTTGGTCCTTGGATCGTCATCCTGGGCCATCTGCAACTTTAAATTTGTGGTGGGAGGGCTGGCTCATTTTTAGGCCGCCATTAATCTTGCGCTAAATCATAAAAATGTTAATAAAACCTGCGCTTGTGGATAAACTGCTTCATAGGCTTGGTGAGGGCGGAGGAGCGATGCAGAGCAGGGAGAATGCACAGAGGGGAAAGGTTCCATGGCAGAATTGTGAAGAAACAGGAACAATTTTGAATAATGGCACGAATGGAGAAGGGTGGTTTTGGGGAATACCGGGGCAGTATTCGCGTGAGGGCTAAGAAGTAAGTGGTCTTGGTTCTTTCGAACGCGATACCATACATCAGGAGACACCTGTCCAGGGTGAAATCGCTCATTTTACACAGAAATGGGGTGTTTAAACCTTTGAGGAGGATTGGGCGTGAAATGGATCATGGGTCGTCAGATCTATGGGATCCACGATCCAAATTTGATCACAATTTTGTGCAAAAATAAAAAAAGGTCAGGAGAGGGATAAAAAAGGCGAGAATGTGATGGCCGTTGGATCGGGTAGATCAACAGTTGAGATTATATCGGAGAAAGGTGGGTAGAGGGGAATGGTTGGGAGTAGGATGAAAAAGGCGAGAGTGCGATGGCCGTTGGATCGGGTAGATCAATGGCTGAGATTATATCGGAGAAAGGTGGGTAGAGGAGAATGGTTGGGAGCGGGATGAAAAAGGCGAGAGTGCGATGGCCGTTGGATTAGGTAGATCAATGGTGGAGATTATATTGGAGAAAGGTGGGTAGAGGGGAATGGTTGGGAGCGGGATGAAAAAGGTGAGAGTACGATGGACATTGGATCGGGTAGATCAACGGTGGATATTATATTGGAGAAAGGTGGGTAGAGGGGAATGGTTGGGAGCGGGATGAAAAAGGCGAAAGTGCGATGGTAGTTGGATCGGGTAGATCAACGGTTGTGATTTCCTTGGGAAAAACATAGTGCGAAGGGGTGAAATAACGAAGGAAGGGGGCTAAACGGAGAGGGAGGAAAGTTTTATGGAGAAAAAAGAAAAGCTTGAGGGCTAGGATAAAAAGGGCTGAGACCTAGCCAACGGTCACAGGCTTTGGTCGTATGGGTGAAGGGGCAGAGGATTTAAACCCTCAAGGGCTTAAGGCCTAATTTAATATATAAAGGGTGGAAAAAGGCCTAAAAAATGTTGGTTTTTAGACCTTTTAAAGGTTTCAATAGGGTAAAAAGGGTAGTTTAAACCATACAAAAGGGATTTTATAAGGCTTAAAGGGTTTTTTATAGGAAAATGAGGGTAAATGAGGGAAAAAAAGGGGATTTTTAGGGGAATGAGATGATGAGTTAGGATAAGTGAAAATGAGTGAAAAATGGGTGAAATGGGGCTTTATGAAATGATGGGAAATGGTTTGGAAACAATTCCTTTTATATCAGCAGGATAATCTTTGGAGGCCTTTGAGTGAAGATTTCAGTGGAATGATTCCTTTGAAGATACTGAACATAGTGGGCTTTCAAAAACTCACAGATTTTTCATAAAATTTGTTTCTTGAAAGCTAAAATACTAATTTAGCCATCATGAGATATAACAAAAATTTATAGATCGATCACAGGTTGAGGGGCTAACATAGTATCTAAGAGTAGATAGTGCATTGCAGAGCACCCCTAAGTGGGAGATAGTGCACTGCAGTCCACTTTTTTTTTACCAACAGTGCGTTGGGCGCAGCAGGGAATGAAAAAACAAGCAGCAGGACACACTTCTAATGTAATTCTTTCATTCAAATGTCTAATAACTGAAAGTAGATGCTACTGATGAGGATAAGTAGAGGTAGAAACACCAATAATGATAGGATACTCCTTAGTGGAGTCACCAATTTTTTATGCAGAATTGTGATCTACAGATAAACCAAATTCCCGTAGTGTGGTGCTAGTCACTTAGAACAATAGAGGAAAGAATTACTATCACTTTCTCTACAAAAATAAGATATAAAAAATGGTGAAAGAGACTACTTGTGGTTCAATCTCTTATCCTTCTCCTTTTATCGTTGTTGTCGTCTCTCTCAATCCAACTCAAATCACTATATCGATTCCTGTAAACACAAACAGAGAACAACAAACAACATGCAATATACAGATATCTACTTATCTTACTCAATCAAATTGATCAGATATAAAATATATATATCATTCAAGAATCCATTGCACAATAAATAGAGACATGTATATGGGAAAATGAAGAACAATATTTATAATTAAAGAGTAGAAGGGGGAGGTTACAACCAATGATCGATTTGTTGCCAACTGGCTCCAGCTTCATTCTAGCCTCATCACATCCAACATCATACCAGCAGCATATTAGTACTTTCACTCTCTCAAATGAGAATCCAACAACATAGCTTTACCAAATTTCTTCCTTCCGTAGCACTAGGATCTCTGCTCAATTTATAGGGAAACTGATGGAAGTTTCTCAAAGAATGACTTTATAATAATAGGAAAGACATTTTCCCAAGTTCAGAGGTTTTATATGGACACTTGGATTCAAATTTTGACACATATGGACTTTTCTAGAATGTAATGTTCCAAAATTTTAGCCTCAAAGCTAAATGGAACATTACAGTTGGCAGCAGTTCTAGCCAGTAAATAAATGGGTAGAAAAGCCCATAAGTCTCCTAAGGAGGATAAAAACACTTCAAGTGTGAAAGGAGACACTCTTTCTAGCTTAATAAAACACCTCCATGTGTGAACAGGGATAAAATCAAGCTACTTTGACTAAGTCAACATCGCAGTTTTAGAGGAGGAGGAATCCAATGAGGAATAATGCAGTTTTGGAGGGAGATGTATCCTGGGATAGAGATGACCTAATTGAGTGGGGCCAAGGGCAAGAAAACTCATGTATTATATAAGGAAGAGGATGGCAGCATTATTGATCATTTCTTATTCTATTATTCTTGTCTGCCAAGACTTGTTGCTACTTTGCTGCTTAGAAAAGTTACAGTGTTGTTTAGCACTGGGTGTTCCCGGGTGGGAATCCCACCTCTTTCCTTTGAGGAGCCTAATTGGGAGAGTTTAAGTTCATCATTCCACATCAGGTTTTCAGGCCAAGCTTCAGCCATCTTCATCAGCACATCTTTGCTAGAGATTGTGCAGTGTTGCTGGGTGCAGCAATGGAAGGAATTGGAATCCTGGTTTTTGAGCTATTTTCTCATTGGGGGAAGGTTTCCTTCACTTGAGAGATCTATTTGGAGAGCTCATGAGCTTATTTCAGATATTTTGTATCATACCACACATTTCCCATACATTCCCAGTGTTGTTTCTTCTAGGGAATGCGTTATTCTGGAGACAGTGTTCATTGCATGGTTTGGTGGCTTCGTTGCAGTGTTTCCTTGTGATTGAGAGGTCCATCCTTTCATGGGAGGAATCCCTTGAGGGATATACAGCATATCAAAAATATTTCAGCCTTATACACTCATGTACTTCAGTTTTTCAGTGGTTATTCGATAAATTACTGAATTTCCCATTTTGTATGCATATTGTTTGACAAGAAACCCTTGTCGGTTTCTTTTGTATTTTGTATAATGAGACTAGATCTCTGTTCTTCAGCATTTATAATCAATATATGACTATATCTAATTGTCTCCTTCAATTTTGAGTGTAAAATCTCTCTTAGACTACACAGTCCCTTGAGAAGCAACTCCGACATTCTGCAGTCTTGGGGATTTGACACTTTTTGGCAATCCTAGGTGTGGAAGATCTATTTAACCCACCTAGTTTGCTTTGTTCAGCTCTAATCTTGGATTTAGAATTTATATTGACTAATATATGGGATAAAAAATTCCATTTTACTATTTTATTTCATTTGTTTCTGGAAATGCATTTTTCATGCATGATTCATGAGTTGTTCGACATTTGGAATATTACAGTGGTATCAAAGAATGATCTCTAGCTCAGCCTATGAGATCCAGCTATTAGAGGAAGGAGAGATGGACAGAAGCTAGAAAGCTTTAGTATGTGAGAGGAAAAAGGAAGACAAGATCACAAAGCTTCTTCCAAAATCTATGTAGAGCTTTCAAGGAGAGCTGAAGAAAATGAGATTGGAGATGGTATCTCCAAAAGAGGTTGAATCTAGAGCAGAATCTAGATTTGCACATGGTAAGTGTGAGCATGCAGCTACACACCATGATGCACATCACAGTCAAGTGCCCAGATCTATATTGAGATGGATGGGAGGAGGAAAAATTCCTAAGAGGAGAACTCTTAGTGATTTTTTTTCAGGAGTATGAATATAAAACTAAGAGGTTTAGAGATCATACTAATTTCCTGGAGTTTTGCAAGATCCAGTTGAAGAAGAGCAAGCAGCAAGATGCAAGTAGATTTCTTCTATCTACTTTTTCTGGATCACCTACATGTTCAGCTGGAGCCTGGGTAAAGGAGATAGATTCCTATTTGCAGCTGCACCACATTTCTGAAGATGAAGCCATCAGAGTTGCAGTGCTGCATTTCAGAGGTAAGGCTCATGCATGGTGGATTTTTGAATCTTATTTCTTAAAGAATGCCAACACTTTCTCTTATGCAAGATTCATAAAAACATTGATGGAGAGGTTTGGTGAAAAACTTCCTAAGACACATGAGCAAGGGAAGCCTGAGAGAAAAAAACCCTTGCATGTGATGGAGGGAACTCCATTTCAGAAAACCATGGGAGGAGATGATATCTTGCATTACACATTGCTGGAAGAAAAGCCTCCAGTTCATATTCATGAACAAAAGGGCATGAGGATCTCTTTTCCACAAGGGGATCCAACTATTGAGGTGTTGCCCACACACATTGATGGGGTTGAGGGCAACAACTTTGTCACATCTAGAGCACATCAAGTGCTTCATGCAGAGGGAGGAGGAGCACATGCTCCAACAGGAGGGAGTCTTATACCCTTACAAGAAGTTCCCCAGGATCTCATACATAGAGGTCTAAGCATAATCAGTGAGCAGCATGATTCTGTAGCATTACAGCTGGAAGGAGGAGGTAGGGATGAAGGGCATCATCAATTGATGGGGAGCACACACCCTTCTCTGTTTCAGAAGGCTAATGCATGGAAGAGGCAGATTTATTTGCACTGTAAGGGCAGGGGCAAGGTTTCCCAACCATATGTGCAGTCTACTCTTAGCATTGATGTCTCACTATATGGAGGCATTCCACCTGGGAGGCCACCTGATCTATAGTTGATGAGAGATGTCTTGTCTCTGGGTCCACCACTCTTGGATTTTAGAGAGGTGAAGAGTTTGGGGGAATAATTTGGCATGGGGGATGTCAAAGTAGTAGGCAGTAGCATGAGGATATCTTCACATGTTAGATCACCAGCATTGTCTCTTAGGAGGATTGATCCTTATTGGAGATCTCATCTTTTGGTAGAGTACTCCAAGGATCTTGGTGCATGCATCATTTTGGATGACCCGGATGGAGATGAAAAATACATGGTGGATGATTTGGTCATCTATTTACATGGCAGAGTCTTCTTGACTAGAGATTCTAGTCTTAAGGAGAAATTGCTACATGCAGCACATGAGGATTTCTCTTCCATGAATTTTGATGCATATCTTTCCTTGGTAGAGGAGTTCACTTGGGAGGGCATTCAGCATGACATATTTCATCATATGCAGAGATGCATAGCCAAGATGGTGAAAGAGAGGATGTCAAGCCACCTTCCTACTCATTGGGAGTGAGGGATAATTTCCAATTGAACCATTTAAACTCAAGACCTCAAGTACATGATGGAAGAGGTATAATTTCACATTTTGTATTGTACTTCTTTTCCTTGTTTGAGTAGCATGATGTAACAAGAAGAATTATCTCTTCTTTCATATTGTATGAAGATTATGTACTTGCAGCTACTTGTAGCACTGAATTTGGCTATCTTTTTGATAGTTTGTGGGGGAAGCCACATGTTTCTCAGTGTGCACCATTGACACCATATTGTAACTTCATGTTTTCATCTTATGATATGACTGTGGTAGCAAACAAGTGGTTGGAAAATCACTTATTATTTATCATTTTGATGCAGGCCGAGGATGCACTGCACTGGTTCCATGAAAGGGACCATGATTCACTCTCTGGTTGTCATTGGGCAACTTGTTTTTATTGTACCTTGCTTTCATGTATTGCTGATATGTTTTTGCTCAAGGAAAGCTTTGTATGGAGAGAGAAGCCAATTGGATGGCATGGCGCCCATATGATATTGTAGCAGAAGACTTGTTTGTATGGGGCATCATACAAGTTGACCATCATGATCTTACTGTTAGTATGAATCCTTTTGTCAAAGTGTACGAAAAAGGACCACTTTAGCTATGCATAACTAATAGCCCTAACAACAAAAGTGGCTGCCAATATCTTCAGATCTGCGGTTAGTTGAACAAGAAAAGAGCTGCAAAACACCAGATCTATGCATGGAAAGACATTAAGCAGTAAAAACAAAGGTTTGCTCCATATACCAATAGACAAGACAAGAACAATTTTTGAAAGAATTTTTATATTAATTGGGCACCTGGGAGGAAAACAAGAAGGCGTATCCAATTCTCCTCGGTGGGATGGGTTCTTGGAAGTCCTCAGCACTTCAGATCTAAGATTTCTCTCTCTTGTTGGTGTAGAAAACCCACACAAAGAATGGAACTCAAAGGGAGCTCACACAGCAAATGGTAGAAAAGAGTGACCAAGTGTATAGATCCAGAGTGATCTAATACGCAACAAAAGGTGAATAATGGTAGGAAAAAACCTCCTATTTATAACAAAATATTGGGTCATTCTAGATCTTGGTGCATGGGTTAACCAGATCTAGATCCACTTTTTATGGAATATTTTATTATATTTGCTGGAGGGAAAAGGTATTTGACTTGGGTCAAATCCCTTAATTTGTCAAAAATAAATAAATAAATGATTTATTTATCTTTTTAAGGAAGCAGTTAGAAGATAATCAAATAAATAATGATTTATTTAATTATTTAAGGAAGTGGTTGAAAGATAATTAAATAAATAGTGATTTATTTAATTATTTGTGGGTGATTTGGTCATATTTAACAAAGAATATTATCTAAATAAGGTTTAAATAATTATTCCTAGAAAATAATAAGATAAATAAAGGTTTATCTAATTAATTTCTTTGATTTTGGGTTAAACATGACTGGGAATAATAATTATATTATGGTTTAATTAATTATTCCATGAGGAAAATCAAACAAATATGGGTTTGTTTAATATTTCCTTTTGGGGTTTCCTGTTTTAACATAGTGAAAGCAGTTTTACTTAGGGTAAAACTGGTCTTACATGGTGTACTTGGGTCCATCTAATGATAATAGGTTATATGACCAAAAAATGGTGTAACAGATTGCCCCCCAGCGTGCGAGTGTTAGGAGCAAATCGTATGACCGAAGTACGTTGTAAGAACACAATCACTAGACAACAAAAGGGATGTCAGAGAGAGAAATGTGAGGTAGATAGTGTGCTGAAGGACTAGACCCTGAGGAGACGAGACTCGCAGGTGCAACAAGTCTCTTTTTATGAGAGGGTACCTGTGCTGAAGGCGGCGGGGGAGGCATACCTATGCCCGCCGAGACAAAGTACAAAAGAATAGTGTGTCCAGTAAACAAGGGACCGAACCATAAAGTACAGTTGGCATAATCATGAGCCAGATAGAAATACAATGAGGAATCCCATATACATGTTGTGCCTGGGATAACAGCCAGGACTTGTACAATAATATCTGAGTACATGAGATACAAATACAACCCAAATGCCCCCTGTAAATGGGGAAGGGCTCACAAAATCTGACTGATACATGCAAGTCGAAGAGGCGCTGCAAGTGGCTACGGCCAACGTCATCAAATATTTGGAGCTGCATCGAAGGCTGCAATGAAGAGGTCATCCGGGCATGTGGGGGGCCACCTACAGGGCCACCCCCTCAGGAGGGTTGAGACGTCTCACACACACCCGGGGAATCATCAAGAGCTGCTGCTGGATCACTAGACCATCAAGTATACGGATCTCGATCATGCTGAAAGGAGCTGGAGAAACAATCAAGCCAAAGGGAAAGGAGATATCCCTTTGCCTGATCCGAGGCACCGAACAAGAGTGGAAGCTGGAACCAAGGTACACCGCCCTCTAGGCCTGGCTTCTGGAATGAATGAGCTGATGTTGACAAAAGGAGGTCCGCCATAGTTGAGGCTATGAGAGACCCTCAACTAAGGCACGAGAGAAAAGAGTAGAGCGACGGACAGACTGACACTAATGATGATAGTGAAGTGGAAAGGACTGAGTAGCTAATGGACGACTTCCCTTGCTAGAGCATAAAGGGCATGAATGACATGGCAGCAACTGACACAACATCATCAGGGATGGGGGACAATGAGACTGAAGGTCATAATGTGCGGCACAAGAGAGAGATGAAGCAATGAAGGATGGAGGGCTATAGCGGGGTACAGAGGGACTCGGGATAGACTCCATGAATGCGATGATGACTCAACTTGGATGCTCTAAACAAGGGCGACTCGATGGTGCTGCCACACAGTAAAGGCCCAGTGGAGGACCATAAAAACATGAGTTCAGGATGGGAACTCATGACGAAAATCGTCACGAACAAAGACAAGTAAGGAGGCAAAGTGGTGCCCCGAGTACAAGTGTTGTAAGTGAGGAAATTCGATTTTAATGAGAGGGGAAGTGACCCTTTTTGGACAAAATGTGTCCTGGTGAAGTATCAGATCATAAAAAAATAACAAATACCCATTTGAGGGCTTGGTGAGAGCTTTCCAACGGTGCAGATGGTTCGTCAAACGGGGCTACGGTGTGGTCGCAGCAGTCGAAAGAAGAAACAGGGGTTCTCTTTTAATAAGGCAGTTTTCCCTCCAAAATCACTCATTTGCTATTGTTGCTGTGGTGAATGTAGAGAGGAGAGAAGGCCCTAAATCTTGTGGCGAACGTAGCGAACAAACCGACCATTGGAATCGAGATCCGTCAGTTGCAGGTAAGAGGCCTAACCTTTCTCTTGCATTTTGATGGATTAAACTTTCAGTTTAGGGCCCAAAATTCTAGAAACATCCCCTCCTTCATCTCTACGGCCGGGTCGCACTTTTTGGGCCAAAAAGTGCGACCTGGGAAGCAGGTTTTAGGCAAAAAAGTGCGACCTGTCCCAGAAATGGGCAGAAAACTGCGACCTGGGAGATGAGGGAGTTTTGGTACTGTTTTATGGCTGGAAGTTGGGTTGTGGTGTTTGGCTATGGTTTTCCCGATCTGTAAGCTTACAAAGATGATGTGTTTGTGCAGGTATGGAAGATTTACGGGTTAACTGGAGAGAGAGAGACCTGGGGACACTACGGGCAGAGATCCAGGCAGATCAGGGCGTCCGTCGTGTATTGGCCAGGTTTGGGGTTCTAAAGTTTTTGGAGAACCCTTTGATGAGAGCAGGAGAACCGTTATTGGCCCGGATTATCAGTTACTGGGATCCAGATTAGGAGGTCTTTGTAGTGCAGGGGCACAGGATCGAACTGACGGTCTAGGACGTGTATTTCCTGACTGGTCTCCCGCCACTGGGGATGGTGGGAAACACACAGCCAGTATTGCCGCGGGGGCGGCATATCATGGAGTTTGTGGAGCGTCATTGTCGACTGGGTCTCCAAGTCAAGGGGACTCGAATACCGATCGGGGATCTAGAGAGGCTAGAAACCCGTGCAGTGGCCGCAGCTGTGCTGCATATCCTAGGCAACCAGGCGCTCCATCACATCACTGGGGGGCAGATGATGATAGTGGAGAGTGTGCTGGGTGGGACCTACTATGGGTGGGCTCAAATGATGTTGGTGTCGCTAAAGCGACAGTTGTCGCTATGCAGACGGCAGGTGAACCATGATTGCTCATATGGGACTTTATCATGCGCCTTCTTCTTTGAGAAGATCCCGACCTTGAGGCCTCGTGTACAGCTTCCAGATGGGGGCCCGAGAGAGCCCAGGATGTGCCGTTGGGGACAGCTACTGCGCAGAGGAGGAGGAGGGGCGGTCGGGCGAGTGTTTCGACCTGATTTTTTTGCCCATTGGGATCATATTCCATTGTACATAGACGACTATCCCTATAGTGGGATGAGCTACTGTGGAGACCCGGACCTGCCACTTTTACCTGGTCGAGTCTGGGGGCCCGATGGTAAGTGACAGATTGCTATTCTTGTATGGGCATGTTATAGTGTTTTGAATAGTAGCTAGGGTACTGATTCATGTACTGTTGGTATGCAGATATAGCACCGGTAAAGCCGGCCGGATATATGGGACGCCCAGCAGCAGCTGGAGCTGCAGGTCCGAGTGGGTGGAGAGCAGCGCAAAATGAGGATGCAACCGCCCTTCTGGAGGACATCCACCGTAGATGCGAAAGGTTGTTGACTGGAGTATCAGAGCGCGGGTGGCAGGACTTAGACGACCAGTACATAGAGCCATGTATTGGTCTGCCCTCGGAATGGCGAGGGGTCATGCGGCGCATGGCGATGGCCGGTCAGGGGATTCGTGATCTACAAGCTGCAGGGGCAGAGCCATTGGCTCGGGATCCGCCAGATAGTGATTAGGTGTGGGGCATGTGGTGCCCCCAGTTTTGATTTTTTTGTAACATGCTATGGGCATGTCATTTGTATCAGAGTAGATGGACTCTAAACACATGTTTTTGTGACACATACTATGGATATGCATCGTTTGTAATAATTATGAATGTTATTGTCTTGAATGAAATGCGTGTGATAAATGCCAATCTAGAACATGGTTTGCAATACTATCTACATAGTGATTCTATTCTCGAGGTACATGGTTGAAAGTTATGGTTTCAAATGCACGTATCAGGAGTTTCACTCGTAAATAGCGTCTAAACAGAACAGGGTTATGCACACAATAAACACCATTTAATTGCATTACAGGAAGTAGGGAATCCAAACGAACGTGCAGATGGAGGATGCGATGAAAGAGGGCATCAGCTAAGAGACCACGCACTGCATCATATTCGGCCTGATTTTTGGTGGTAGAACCAATGCAAAGCCCGTTAGAGAGAACAAGGGCATGCAAGGGGGTGAAGATGGCCCAACCTGCCGAGGCTAGATTCCGGGAGTAACGACTTGCACCATCGGCGTAACCGATAAAGGGTGTGGACGGGGGGTCCTGCGGAATGGTGTTACAAGATAACAAATGAGGGGAGGAGAGGCAATGACGGTAGCGTGAGTGCACAGAAGACATCGGGCGACAACTGCGGGAGGGAGTGCAAGGAGCAGGATGATTATGACTCATATACAAACTAGAGGGTGGTACATGAGGGCTATCGGAAGTATGGTGAGGACTCGAGCTACGGAGGTCAACAGAGACACGGGTGGAGTGATCTCGCGTATGGGTAGAAAAGGGGTGGTCAAGTGACACAACAGGGGAGGATGTAGGGGGGCTAGGCTCCAAGTCTCTCGCAGAGGAGGATAGGTAAAGAACGGTTACAGTAGACTCCATCATCTGAACATCAGGGGGGGGAATGTCGATGGGAGCGGGGGGATCCTCAGGCTGGCCTGAAGCATACTGCGCGAGGATGGAAGAGGCGGATTGATTTTGTTCAACCTCATACTCTCGGACCACCTCTAAAGAGGCGCGGTAATGCGTCAAGTGAGGACAATGGTGGGAGTAATGGCCATGAACGCCGCACAAAGCACAGGGTTTTTTGGTGCGGAGAGTCTTGGGGTTCTTGGTTACGGACGAAGAAGGAATGGAGGCTTCAGGGACCGTAGACTCGGGGAACGCGACTTTAACCATGGGCTGAATACGAGGCAACTTAGGACAAGCATGGGTGGCATGACCGGTGACATCACACAAGGCATAAGGCTTTTCGGGGGGAGGAGGGACCAGGTCAGTCGTGGTGGTCTTGTCTTTGGGTACCCCCTTGCGGGCTTTGCCTTTCTTCCCGGGAGCCGTCACAACAGGAGAAGGGTCCTATGGAGGTGTTAGGGGCACAGTAGCAACAGAGGAAGCGAGGGGGACTGGTTGAACCGGTGTCAAAGCCATGTAGGGTTTGGGGTGACCAGGAGAGGTAGCGGCTGGAGGATCAAGGTACCAGACCGGTATGCCCAAAGTCAGGTTAGGGAGAGAGAGGGTGGCCATGACGGGGATAGAATATACTCCGGGAGGGGGAGCCAGGAAAGGTATCTGCCCAGTAGGGTAATGACCAGGAGGGACGGCTCCAAGATGGTTAAGGCCTGGGGGAACCGATCCAGGAGGGTAAAGGGGTTCCGAGATACCAGCCGTAGGAGAAGGGCCAGAAGGAGGAGGTCCGGCTAGTGGAGATGAAGGGCTAGGAGCAGGTTGCGGTGGGCGGGGTTGAGGTTGCTGACTAGCCGAGGCGGGCCGCTTAAGGGTAGCCCGGGACGATTGCATCATGTAAACATTCGACAAGCTGGGATCAGGGATATGGGGAGGGGGAAGACTAGGAAAAGTCCCAAGCAGAGAGGAATCTTTGTAGACGCCAGGGGAGACACTGGTCAAAGAATCAACGGTTTGCTTATTGGCTACAGAAGAGATGGTCATCTCAGGGGAGGTCTGAGACGGTGGCTCATGATAAGACAGCTGGTCAATGGTGACTATCTTTCCATTGTGCGGGAAAGACATCTTGCGGAAAACCACGGATGGGACAGCAGACATGGCATAGGTGTAGCTTCGCCCCAATAGAATGTTGTAGTCTAGAGGGGCGTCAATGACTTCGACGTCAACGCAAACGGTCTTACCGGCGAGGGTGATAGGACAATTGCAGAAAAGGCCAATGGGCTGGGAGGCATGGCCGTCCCACGCTCGCAGGGTGATCGTGGAAGGGGCCAACTCAGGGGATCCGAGTTGCTTCCAAACCGGAGCGGACATCACGCAGGTGGATTCCCCCTCATCAATTATGCACCGGGAAACGTTGGTGTTCCATATTTTGACTGGGATTTGGAAGGCGACAGAAGGAGGGAGAGGAGGATGGTCCGATTGAGTGGCGTCGAAAACAATCATTTGGTCATCAGCAGGATCTACAGCGCCCACAGCAGAGAGTAGAGCCTTCTTTTGGGAAGGGCACGACTGGAGGAGTTCCAGTGTGGAAATGGCAGTAGGGGATTGCGCCAAATCCTCTACTATACTATACGAATGAGCAGCTCGACCCGAAGCAGTGTTTCGACATAGGGGTCCCTTAGGAATCTTCGTATGAACCTCAAATTTGGGTTGAGAGATATGTAAGGGGCCACTGGATGTCGAAAGAGGCTCTGTAGAACCTGAAGAAGGAGGCTCGGGGGCAGACTGAGCAGGAGGCTTGGGGTACTGGCGAGACCGAGTTTGAAGGTGAAGGTCGATGGACGGGGAAGGATTGGAGTGCATCATAAGGATCCGGTAATCGGAGGAACCAGAAAGAGAAGGGGGAGTGGCGACCTGGCTATCAGGCGGTTGGGTAGCCACGAATCCTTGCTGAGGGAAAGGATCAGTAAACACAACTGGCTAGGTAGTGGCCACATTAGGAGGAGCATGAGGGGAGGCATGTTGTCCGTGCAATGTGGCTTGAGACTCCCACATCTGCTGCATCTGGGGTAAGAGGGGACAATCATGGGTGTAATGACCATAAACATTGCAACACGAACAAGGCTTATTTGTGTGAAGTGGCATGTCCGGCTTGGGCTGGGTGCCCTATTGCTGGTTGGCAGTGTGAGGGTCCACACCAGAATTGGGTCCACGGGTACTAGGGGCAGATTGGTTTGTATTGCGTCTCCGCCTTCTTTGGGAAGAAGGGGGATTAGTCGCGCCCTGCTGTGCAAATACTTGCCCTGGAGGGGGATGTAAGTGCTGTTGCGGGTTTGGAGGAGGCAAGGGAGATGGAAGCGCATATGCTGGAGGAGCTGGCGCACCAGGCTGTGGATAAAGGTAATGGTTAGGTTGGGCAACATTGAGGTAAGCAGGAGGTTGGGCAAAAGGAGGAGGCATGTCGTATCCTGGATACATGCTACCGGGAGGGGGAAGAGTGCTAGGGGTGCTGGCCCCTCCCTGAGGGAGACCATAGCCCACAGGAGGTTGAGCATACGGATGGGAAAGGGCTCCAATGATACCTTCGGCGGAATGAGATGCCCCCGGGGCGTTAGCGCCACCGGGCCTGGGGAGGTCAGGAAGAACGTTATAAACATAACCAGATTGAGCGTAGATCAGGTCATATTTCAAGGCTATTTGGAGGGCGGCTTCTTCAGTTTGAGGAAAATGGGAGGCAACATCTTTGCCGATGGGAGTTGGAAGGGTGCGAAGGAACCAGTCCATATAAACCCGATCTTCGAAGGGAGGGGCTCGACATAAGCTCCGTCTTCTTCACCATTCCTGAACATGGGCAGAAAGGCGGGTTGAAGAGGATTGTTTGAAGGAAGTCAAGAGCTCCGTGCCAGTGTCGTATCGGAGAGGGAGCTGGAAATAAGACAAAAAGGCTTGGGCAAGGGTCGAAAAGGTGGTATGGGAAGAGGTGGCTTGTTCAACATACCATTTAGAAGCTTCGCCGGTAAGCGTGCATTGGAACAAAAGAAGACGGATGGAGTCATCGGTAATGGAATTGGAGGAACACCACATGTGGAAAGATCGGACATGATTGGTTGGATCTTCTCCAGCTTGGCCTTCGAACTTAGGGATGTCGGAAGGGAGCTTGGTTGGCATGGCAAGCCAACCAACGTCGTGGCGGATAGGGTCATTGATCAACTGATTGAAATCGGGGAGGCTGAGGCCTGCAATGTACGGTAGCAAGGGGGTGGCTGGGGTAGTTCCTGTGGCAGTTCCGCTAGTAGTCGGGCCGGCATTAGGGCTGGGAGAACCGCTAGCGTTAGGCCCTGGACCAGACATAGTGAAGGTGGCAGGGGGAGAACCAGGAGGAGAAGGAGAACCCGATGAATCAGGAGAGGAGTCGGAGTGCGGACTCGACGGAGGACTGGCTCGACGACGGCGGGGCGGAGCAGGTCGATCAACCGGAAACTGAGGGTGAAGGCCAAGAAGTCTCTGGGAAAGGCGCCTAGGGGGCGCAATGATGATAGGAAGAAAGAAACCGGCAGGGGCAGAAAGGGACAGAATCAAGAGAGGTCAAGGGCAGACAAGGTGCAGTGATAATTGATTTTAGAGTCTTTGCCAGGCGGTGTTAACCAGGTGCTTCTTCACTTAGGGTCAGTGTGTGGTGTGCGTTAATTTTAATTTTTAAACCCTTTTCGTTGTGAGAGCAAGAAAAAATGTGCTGCGTAACTGAAAAGAAATCTGCAGAGAATAGTATATAATGTTGAAATAACAGAACATTTAACAGCTAAACATGCATCAATCTAACCCAAAAAGGCGGGTCTCTCAAAACTACTCTAAAAGAGGGCAAAAATCTAGTCAAAACACACATAAAAAGAGGCCAATAGATCTAGGGTCAAAAGGGATAGGGATCTAAAGGATAAAGCTGCTGAAAAGAGGTGCAGATCACAACCAAGAGACAGAGGCAAGGTGGTTGGAAAAAGGAAGGTAATCAGCAAAAGCGGAGGGGGCAAGGAGGAGGCCCTAAAAGCAGATCCAAAAAAATCTTCAGGAGGTGATTTGAGAGGTAGAAGAGCTGATTACAATGGATCTGAAAGGGAGGTAACAGATCTGGAAAAAAGGAGGCTGAAGCTCTGAAAAACAGACGGCTGAAACAGCTAAAAATCTTCCACAAAAAGTGGAGGGTACTGAAGCCCTAGGGGGCTAGGTTCCCACTTAGATGAGTAAAAATAGATCAGAACTAGGTCAAAGCGGGCTGAGACGGAGGCTGGAAAACCCTGACAGAAGCTTCAGCAAAACCCAGAAAAATTGCAGAAAAATTACTGAAAAATTGGCAGGTCGCAGGTTCTGACCTGTTTTCAGTGCAGGTCGCAGAAAAGGGGCAGAAAAGTGTGACCTGGAGGTCCAGGTCGCAGGTTATGGGCCAAAAAGTGCGACCCTCCGTTCCGGTTGTCTCGGCGGCAGATTTTCAGAAAATTTTCCGTCTCAGTTGCGGCTGGTGTCGCTTACCTGCGCAATAGGGCCAGAAACACATGGAAGTTAGAAATTTTGATGTTTTAGGGTTTTATGTGAGAAAAACAACATAAAAATAGGAAAAATAAACAGCTGAAAAGAAACCCTAGGGTCTGAAGTAGCTGGATATGTAGGAATATGAAAAACGACAGCGGTCGTAATTTAAAACTCGTGTGGAGTCGCCATTTGTTAGTATGAATCCTTTGTCGAAGTGTACGAAAAAGGACCACTTTAGCTACGCATAACTAATAGCCCTAACAACAAAAGTGGCTGCCAATATCTTCAAATCTGCGGTTAGTTGAACATAAAAGAGCTGCAAAAACCAGATCTATGCATGGAAAGACATTAAGCAGAAAAAACAAGGGTTTGCTCCATATACCAATAGACAAGACAAGAACAATTTTTTAAAGAATTTTTATATTAATTGGGCACCTGGGAGGAAAACAAGAAGGCGTATCCAATTCTCCTCAGTGGGATGGGTTCTTGGAAGTCCTCAGCACTTCAGATCTAAGATTTCTCTCTCTTGTTGGTGTATAAAACCCACACAAAGAATATAACTCAAAGGGAGCTCACACAACAAATGGTAGAAAAGAGTGACCAAGTGTATAGATCCAGAGTGATCTAATAGGCAACAAAAGGTGAAGAATGGTAGGAAAAACCCTCCTATTTATAACAAAATATTGGGTCATTCTAGATCTTGGTGCATGGGTTAACCGGATCTAGATCCACTTTTTATGGAATATTTTATTATATTTGTTGGAGGGAAAAGGTATTTGACTTGGGTCAAATCCCTTAATTTGTCAAAAATAAATAAATAAATGGTTTATTTATCTTTTTAAGGAAGCGGTTAGAAGATAATCAAATAAATAATGATTTATTTAATTATTTTAGGAAGTGATTGAAAGATAATTAAATAAATAGTGATTTATTTAATTATTTGTGGGTGATTTGGTCATATTTAACAAGGAATATCATCTAAATAAGGTTTAAATGATTATTCCTAGAAAATAATAAGATAAATAAAGGTTTATCATTAATTTCTTTGATTTTAGGTTAAACATGACTGGGAATAATAATTAAATTATGGTTTAATTAATTATTCCATGAGGAAAATCAAACAAATATAGGTTTGTTTAATATTTCCTTTTGGGGTTTCTTGTTTTAACATAGTGAAAGCAATTTTACTTAGGGTAAAATTGGTCTTACATGGTGTACTTGGGTCCATCTAATGATAATAGGTTAGATGACCAAAAAATGGTGTAACACTTACTTCATGGCTTGTATGAGGGAGAGATGAGGGAGAAGCAAGAGTTGTTCTTGCTGTGGTTGCACTTGGGAGAGTATGGGCATCATTCTTCCCATATTTTTCATGATATTTTTGGAAAGGAAGAAGGCACATTCATGGTGCAAGGAGGCTACCCTTCTGCTTTGAAGTATCATGAGATACTTCCATGTAGGAAGAATATCTTCTCATATAGCAAAATGATGGTGGATTAATTTTGCATATGGGATGTCAAATAAAGGGGTCATGGAGCCTTGCTGCAAAGGCCTACAGCGCTGTCACATAGGAGTATGTTCTTATGGATGGAATATTCCAAGGAGAGGATGTATCCCTTCTTCTTGCAGATTTTAATGAGGAGATTCTCATGGGAGGACTTATTAATGAACCTCACTTTCATACAACTCACTATTTATGGTAGGAAATGCATTTTTGTACTTGTTGAATACTCCATTGAGTATTTGTACTTTCTCACCATGATTGGACAGTGCATTGCTCCTCAAGAGAGCAAGAGTATTTTTGGGTTTCATGGTCACTTTAGGGCCATTGTTTATGATGATAGCAGCCCATCTATACATAACTTTGGGCAAGTGCATTGTTATTTTATCTATGTACAGCTAATAGACATTGATGCTTACTTCTCCATATTGGAAGAACAATCATATGTAGCTTGTAACTTGTTGCAGGACCACTTGCCACATGAAATTCTCAAATAGCGGATGGGAAGACTGTGTAATATCCACTTAGAAAACTTTTGGTACCATCCAAGATTGCACATAACTCTCAAAAATTTCCTGATTTGGATGCCAGATGGTAATGATGTGCCATTCATCTTGAATGGAATGGTTTGGGTTGGCATGTCTCATGATTTTGGAGGAAGAGTCTTTGGAGACTCAATCTTCTTCTTGCCATTGGAGGGAAATCATGTTGCAGCCCAAGATATGCATACCCTCTACACTTATCATCAGTGGAGAGGAGGAAAACATGGGATAGGTCATCTTGCCTATCATGTTCTTTTATTCAGCCCACCTACATTTCTGGAGCACAAGGTGGAGGAGATTTTTCATGAGTTACCATGTTCAAGGGTGACTCACTTCATTTGGATGATAGCATGGGTGAGGGGAGCACTCATTCACCATGATGATCATCATCCCTACTTTGTGGAGGCCATGAGATAGCAAGCAAGTTTCCATTCACACTTTCCACCTTTGATTGATGTAGACCATTTGGTTTTGCACACTTGGGAGGAAACATTGGACTACAATTTCTTTGTAGATTCTCTTGATGCAGTGATGGAGGTTGTTGATGGGAGGCCACATGAGGAGGAGGGGAGGAATTTTTCTCTCCTTATACATTTTATTTAGGAAAAGCAAATATTTTGGATGGGAGGGCTACAATGTTCCAAATTAGCCTCAAAACTAAATGGAACATTAGAGTTGGCAGCAGCTCTAGCCGGTAAATAAATGGGTAGAAAAGCCCATAAGTCTCCTAAGGAGGATAAAAACACTCCAAGTGTCAAAGGAGACACTCTTTCTAGCCTAAGAAAACACCTCCATGTGTGAACAGGGATAAAATCAAGCTGCTTTGACTAATTCAACAACACAGTTTTAGAGGAGGAGGAATCCAATGAGGAATAACGCAATTTTGGAGGGAGATGTATCTTGGGATAGAGATGACCTAATTGAGTGGGGCCAAGGGCAAGAAAAATCATGTCTTATATAAGGAAGAGGATGGCAACATTATTGATCATGTCTTAGTCTATTATTCTTGTCTGCCAAGACTTGTTGCTATTTTGCTGCTTAGCAAAGTTGTAGTGCTGTTTACCATTGGGTGTTCCTGGGCGAGAATACCACCTATTTCCTTTGAGGAGCCTTATTGGGAGAGTTTTAATTCATCATTACACATCAGGTTTTTAGGCCAAGCTTCAACCATCTTCATCAGCATAGCTCTGCCGGAGATTGTGCAGTGTTGTTGGGTGTAGCAGTGGAAGGGATTGGAATCCCGGTTTCTAAGCTAGTTTCTCATTGGAGGAAGGTTTCCTTCAGTTGAGATATATGTTTGGAGAGCTCATAACCTTATTTAAGATCTGTGTTATTAGACCAAAAATTTCCCATACATTCCCAGCGTTGTTTCTGCTAGGGAATGCATTATTCTGGAGGCAGTGTTCATTGCATGGTTTGGTGGCTCCGTTGCAGTGTTTCCTTGTGATTGAGAGGTCCATCCTTTCATGGGAGGAAGCCCTTGAGGGATATAAATAATATTAGACATATTTCAGCCTTATAAACTCATTTCCTTTAATGTTGCATTGGTTATTCATTAAATTACTGAATTTCCCATTTTATGCAGAGTGTTTTACAAGAAACAATTGCCGGTTTCTTTTGTATTTTGTATAAGGAGACTAGATCTATGTTCTTCAGCATTTATAATCAATATATGAGTATACATAATTGTTTCCTTAATTTCTGAGTGTAAACCCTCTCTTATACTGCGCATTCCCTTAAGCAGCAACTCCGACATTCTGCAGTCTTGGGGATTTGACACTTTTTGGCAATCCTAGGTGTGGGAGATCTGTTTAACCCACCTAGTTTTCTTTGTTCAGCTCTAATCTTGGATTTAGAATGTATATTGAATAATATATGGGATATAAGAGTCCATTTTACTGTTTTATTTCATTTTTTGCTGGAAATACATTTTTGATGCATGATTCATGAGTTTTTCCAGATTTGGAATAGTACATAAAAGGAACTGGCCATGTGGAGATTCCCAGAACAATGAGAATTCTGATCCCAAGTGTCTAATGCACTGTTGAATTTCGGGAAGTGCATTGCAGTGCACCCTTGAATGGAGGATCTTGCTTTGAAACACATTTAGTCCCTTTAGAGGCTGTGTTGGTGAGTCAATAACTAATATAACATATACTTCAAACCTTGGAAATCTCACAATAGAAGCCATGAACAAATTGTTCTTCTCTTAGGGCATATAAAAACTGAAATATAAGGGGATGATAGACCCTATTTCATTGGTCCTGGGGATGATGTCCAATTTGACCAATTCATGGGGGATGGTGCCTAAATTAACCTATAACAGATATTGCTCCCTGTAGTTAGAAGAGAGCATGGGACTGTAAATGATTATGCTGAAGATTTTATTCATCATATATAGATCACTATGCAGTATGTGGGAATATGGCTAAGATGGAGAAAACTGCACCGAGGGAGGCAGGACTGTGTCGAAGGAATAAGTTTGATGAAGTTCGTCTACAAAGTGACCGTTGGAACAGGAAAAGTTGATTTGACAATGACGTGGCCATTAAAAGGAGTGGGAGGGATGTATTTAATGAGGATATCTAGGTGTATCTCCTACCAAATCTACATTTATGAGGCATATATGAAGGAGACAATGGAGTTTGAATTTTAATTTCTCTATAAATCAGGCATCTCGCTCCACATTCAGACACTTTGCGCTCTAAGTATTAGAATTGAGATATTTTTTCTGAAAGAGTGTCTAACGATCCACTGCATGTCATAATACAAATTGGAAGTGTTTAAATATGAATTGATTAGAGAATGGTTAGGGTACACAATACAACCAAGTATAGCACACAATGACAGCTACACCACCAACAAATGTCATAGGGCTGAGGTCGCCTAGGAATTAGACCGCTGCTTGCACGGCTCCATCCAAAAAGTCGAAAACGGCATTGTTGAGAATGTCTCCCAGGAAGAAAATTCCAAAGGATGAAAGGATTAAGGTGACCCAAAATCGACAGAAGCAGGCTATCGAGGGAGAAGAGTCAGAAAAATAAGAAATTGCGCCAGGAGGGATAGTGGAAATTGATGCGGAGGACGTGGAACCTATCTCCAAGTTTCCCCCATATATTCCACCATGGAAGCCGACAACTATGAAGCCTACAAAGGATCCAGACACAATCAAATACAATATTTTTACACCATTTTTTCCGGATGAAGTACCGATTGAGGGGGATTTTTTGGGAAAAGTGCACCAACTGCGCATGGAGGACTGGGATTTTAACAACCCTAGTAAATACCCATAGTTTGAGACAATCTGGTATATTTGTTGAATCTAATATGATGCTACCATAGTAGAAATATTAGAACCAATGAAGTGGGTGGATGGTGTTGAGCCTCAAAATTGTGCTTTCCTTCACCTCATTTTACCTCATTTTCCCTTGTCCATTTCTATCTTAAACCTAATTGATCAATAAATATAGTTAAAATTACTTCTAGAATGGTTTACATGACTGACTTGTTGAATTTTGTGATTTTTTCCATTGTTAAGCATTTTGACCGGAACTAGCTGCAGAATGCAGACATTCCGTAGCTAACCGGCGATTCTGTAGCTACCTTCATGTTTTGAGTATGTTCCAGGTGGCCTCTTGAGAAAAAACCGCATATGGGCATGATCCACGTCGTGTCTACATGGGTTCGTTGCTCGTCATGGAAGAAGAAATGGATTTTGGGTACGGTTATGCACGTGGGAAACACATTTATGAAGGAAGACTCCTACTAGGACTGTTTCAGTCCAGATGTCTTTTCTTCTTCACGCAGCCACTTCAAAGACTCCTAACATGATTTGGATTAGGAAAGACATTGTTCCTAAATTGTTGTAATTATTGTTACGTGCATTTGCTTTATAAACTCTTGAGAGACCGAGAGCTATGTTAGAGATTTTATGTTAGATTTGCTGCTAGATTTTGTTTAAAAACTCTGTGTTACGTCCTTGAAGACACAGAGTATTATGTTCAAACTATTGCATCGTTAATGGAGCAGACAAAGTTATTTTGAAGGTGTGATTTAATTTGGAGTTGAATGCCGTCAAGTGGTAGAGGGCCCCTGCCTCTTGCACGGATTTCTTTTGCGTAAATTAGATAAGTTTTCCTAGCTGCCTTTATGTTTTTCATTTGAATTGGTAGTTGTTTTGTTTTAAGCTACTGTAGTCGTATTCATTCTAGCTCTTCCACAAGAAGACACTCTTCCAACAGATTATAATGATGAATGTTGAATGACTATGGTATTGTAGAATTAGGAGTTGAATTTATAGTTGTTTTAACTAGCTACTATAGTTATATTCATTCCAGCTCTTCCACAAGAAGGCACTCTTCCAACAGATTATAATGATGAATGAAGAACAGCTATGGTACTGTAGGATTTAGTTATAGTTTTTGCTATTCACTATCACAGTTACACTTGTTCTAATCACTCTTCCACAAGAAGAAATTCTTCCAAGACATCTTTAAGAAGTTCAAGACATGACCGTGATAATGGATGATTTAGTTGTGTATTTTTACTAAGTATCATCGCTGATCTCACTCTTAAACGCTTGCCCAAGACATCATAATGACGAGTAGGGTATGGATGTGATAACTTAGTTTTTCATTTGCTTTGAGTTCATTTGCTTTCAATTGCATACAAGTACACAGTCAGAATTGTTCTACCTCTTCCAAAAGAAGGAACTCTTCCAAGATATCACTAATGATGAGCAAACAGATTGTGTAACTTCATAGATTAATGCATGTTAGTATAGTTAGAACAACTCCGGAGTTTCATTTGCATTTAATTCATGTTCAGTTACTTTGTTTCAAGTTTGATGATGACTTATAATTCAACATTGTTCTAGTTTAGTGGCATCTTAGGTTCATTATTAGATTAACTCATTGCACTTGCATCTCATATTCACATTGTCATCCTTTCCACAATAGATTACTTTAGTTGTTAGGGTTCACAAGACAGCCTTCATTATTCACAAACATCTTTTTGTTCTGAAAACTACAAGTGATCCATAACCATAGGAACAGAAGATAACATCACTATAAGGTCTGAAATCTCTCTGCAATCTCCTCATCATTTTATAAACAGAGCTCTTCCTCAAAAGAACTAATTTGAAAAGAAACCAATAACTCTTTGAGTATAGGTTCTGTGACATTCAATTAAATTGCAGAATAGAACTAGGAATTAATCATAGAATAGAAGAGCTTAGGACAGAGTATTACATCATTAGTGTTTGACTGTTTAGTTAGAGGATTTGCATATTTAGTGATCATTTTTCAAGATTAGTTTGTGTCATTTGTTTAAAAAGTCATTATAAAGCTTTTGCTTTTATTTAGTCATAGTTTAGATTCTTCTTCAGTGTTTCCAATTGCATTTGCCATTCCATACATTAGATTTAACTCTGTTTTGACCACCAACTTCTTTCCATTAGTTTTCTAGGCAGTTTCATTGTGAACATAAAACACCAAAAGACCAAAAACATCACAAATCATCACAAAAAGACCAAAAACATCACAAAACCACATACAACGCATTAGGAAACAAGCACCTAGGTACATATGGTACACTTCACTTCAGCAGTTTACAAATCCTGGTTGACAATTAAATGAGCTCAGTTTAGGAGACTAGATTGAGACCCAACATTTTGGCGCCGTTGCCGAGGAAGTGAAAACTAGGTAACATTTGTTTCTTAGCATCCAAAAACAATTTTATGCGTAGGGAGAGAGATTCAAGGGGAAGATTTATAAGCAGCAGAGGTAGAAGTTTGATATCTAGAACACCACTTGTTTCATCTAGATCCAGAACTAGTACACCTTCAACTCAAACCCATCTTCCATCCTTTACTGATCCTGGACTTCTAGAAGAAATAAGGTCACCTATTCCATTAGAGAAACCTTCCACTTCATCCACTAAACCTGCCATAGAAGAGGATCCAAAAACTCTTGTTGAGGATACAAACCTTTCTACTTCCACAGGAGAGTCAACCATGGCAGAAGAAGGAGGAGGAGGAGTTGTTAATGGAGAACACACATTATTTGGAGGAGGTAGAGGTAGAGGTAGAGGTAGAGGAGAAGGAAGTAGAGGTGCATATGGAGGAAGAGGTAGAATAGGAAGCTCTTTTGGGTTCCCTATACTTGATGAAGAAACCAATACAACCATGAAAAACATTTCACCTTCTGTCCTTCCGAACTTCTATGGACTTAAAAATGAAGATCCTGAAACTTTCTTATTCGAATTTGAAGTGCTGTGTAGGACTTATGACTACTTACAAGATGCTCAAAAATTGAAATTATTTCCTTCAACTTTGAAGGGAGCAGCATTGAAGTGGTTTATGAGTTTAAACAGTAGTTCTATTAGAACATGGGAAGACATGAAACAAGCATTTCTAGAGAGATACTTGGATTATTATATGCCGGTTAATCATAAGGAATAAGTGTTCAAGATGTTGCAAAAAGAAGATGAAAACTTAGAAGATTTGTTGGAAAGATTTAAATACAACATAAAAAGGGCACAAATGGAAAACCTAGATCGGGACACTTTAAAAGCTCTTTTGTTGAAAACCATTAGGGATGAATGGTTGGATATCCTTAACATGATGGGAAAAGGGGATATATCACAACTCACATTACCTGAAATATCTGAGTTATGTATCAACCTTTCCAGAGGGAAATCCAAAACTGTCGAAGGTCCAAGAGATCCTGCTCTTGCAAGAGCAAGTAAATCTGCTTCTGGGACAGTAAGTAGATCAGAAATAGGACACATGCTTGATGATTTTAAATCTGACATCTTGGGGAGTCTTAGTGAACAAATAGACACCCTCAAGATACAAAACAAGCAAAAGGTTGAATCTGATGCCTTGGCAATATTTTGTCCCAAATGTAGGAAGAAACATGCCTTGAGAGAGTGCCCTTTGGATGTAAAAGTTGTAGAAACCTGTGTTATTTGTTCCGAGAAACATGAGACCAAGAATTGTCCTTCTCTTCCTGGTCTCAAGGCTGTTTTTCAAGAAGAAACTCCTACAGATTCCATAGAATCTCTTAACTTTGTATCTAGAAGACCTTGGCAGGGACCTCAGACACAGGGATTTCATGATCAAATGTATAATCAACCTCCACCTTGGAATTATTGGCAGCAACCTTGGCCCCAATTTCAAAATCAATCTCAAGCTTGGGCACAAGGATCACAAGGTCCCTACGGAAGATACTCTCCATATTATCAGTATCCACCATCCTATCCACCATATCCACATTTTTATCCTCAAAATCCTCAACAAAATTTTCCTCAAAATCTTCAACAAAATTTTCAACAAAATTCTCAACAACATCATCCGAACCAACCTCATCAAAATCAACCACTTCCATTACCATTCCCTCAAAAATCCAATCAATTGCCAACTCAGCCCATACCAAACCCCAATAATAAGAACCCTCGGAATACATACATGATAGAAGGACAACAATTTCCAACTTATTTAATTACTCTTCTAGACCTTAGTGATGTTCAACTTAGGTCTGGAAGGATACTTGAAAAGAGGAAACCTTCTGTGATCATACAAGAACAAGATAATTCTGAGGAAGACTCCCTACGGGTTAATAAAAGTCTTGGGGAAGATACATCCTTTCAAGACCAAAACATTGAAAAACTGAAACAAAAAGATCCAATAAGTCCAACTCCAGTATTAGAGCAACCATCCACATCTACTTCTATACCTCCCTTTCCGGAAAGATTACAAATTGACAAAGGTGTAGAAAAACAAATAATGGTGCCTAATTATGATTTCTTGGATGAATTGAGAAATGTTTGCATTAAAATTCCATTGTTGCAAGCCATCAAGGAAATCCCAATTTTAGCCAAAACAATAAAGGAGTTGAGTATGAAGACAACAAGAAAAAGAATAAGAGAAACCAAGAAAATTCAACTGGTAGGACAAATAGCAGACATTATGATGGGTAAGATTACTATTCCAAAGTACCTTGACCCAGGAAATCCAGTTGTCAAAATCCACATCGATGGAATTGAAATTCAAAATACACTCATTGACTTAGGAGCAGCAATAAATATCATGAGTAGACAAATCATGGACAAACTGAAACTTCCTAATCTTCTCTTTACACCCACACTATTACAATTAGCAGATAGATCTGTGATCAGACCGGATGGGGTAATAGAAGACATTCCAGTGTCCCTAGACTCTTGGGAGTACCCTGTGGATTTCATGATCCTGACACCCAAGAATAATCTAGGAGGCCATCATGTTATACTAGGAAGACCTTGGTTGGCTACAGCTGATGCTTTTATTAGTTGTAGGTCCGGTGATATGTATATTTCTGATGGTAGTTCAACAAAGAAATTCACTTTATATCCTCCAGCTAGGACAATTACGGATCTAGATGACACTCAATGGATAGAGGATGAAGAATATTTACAACCACTCTTCACAATTTCAGAAATTAGTGAAGATAATCAAATTCTGAATACTCTAGAAAACTTTGAATCTTCTCCAGAACACAAACAAGAATCATTTCAAGAGAGATCCAATATTGAATTCTTGTCATCTAGGCAGATGTCTCTTCATTCTATGGACAAATTTGGCAACTCTACAAGTGAAATTTTTCCAGACAAAACCTTGAACATAAACAAAAACCTAGAAAAATCTCAACAAGAAGAGTTAGTCAAAGTATTACAGAGACATTCTTCTGCATATGCATGGGAATACACTGACATGAAAGGGAAAAGTCCCAAGACTTGTACTCATCACATCTATATAGAGGCAAATTGCAAACCAATCAGACAGCCTCAAAGACGGATGAATCCAAATCTTAGGGAAATTGTCAAGGAAGAACTACAAAAATTGTTAAATGTTAACTTCATCTATCCTATTTCAGATAGTCAGTGGGTTTCTCCTTTAGTAATTGTACCTAAGAAAAATGGAAAATGGAGGGTGTGTGTTGACTACCGAGAACTGAATAAATCTACTCTTAAAGACCATTTTCCCTTACCTTTCATAGATCAAGTATTAGATACATTAGCAGGTAAAAAGTACTTTTCATTCCTGGATGGGTTTAGTGATTACAATCAAATCCAAGTAGCACTTGAAGACCAAGATAAAACCACATTTACTTGTCCTTGGGGTACCTATGCCTACCGAGTATTGCCATTTGGGTTGTGTAATGCACCTACAACATTCCAAAGGGCAGTATTAGGAATTTTTTCTGATCTGATACATGACTGTGTAGAGGTGTACATGGATGATTTTACAGTTTATGGGGATACATTTGAAGAGGCTTTAGAAAACTTGGAAAAAGTCTTAAAAAGATGTCAAGAAGAAAACCTTTCACTTAGTCATGAAAAATGTTTTATGATGTTTACTGAAGGTATTGTTTTAGGGCACCACATTTCAGGGGATGGGATTAGAGTTGATGAGGCGAAAGTTGAAGTTATTTCTAACCTATCCATTCCAAGTTGTCAAAGAGATGTAAGAAGTTTTCTAGGATTTACGGGGTACTATCGGAGATTTATAGAAAACTTCACCAAAATGGCATCTCCTCTCTTCAAATTACTCACCAAAGATTGTGAATTTAAGTGGACTTCTGATTGCCAGTTAGCTTTTGAAACCCTGAAAACCAAAATTTCTGAAGCACCTATATTAAGGGGACCTAACTGGAAGTTACCTTTTCATATCTCAACAGATGCTTCCGATACAACTCTAGGAGCAGTATTGGGACAAAAAGATTTAATTCCCTATGCCATCTATTATATCAGTAAAAATTTGACTCCTGCAGAGTTAAACTATACTGTAACTGAAAAAGAGTTTTTAGCTGTTGTTCATGACATTAACAAGTTTAGACACTATATAACAGGCTATGAAACTTTTATTCATACTGATCATTCTACAATTAGATACTTAATGAATAAATCAATCACTAATGGCAGAGTTATAAGATGGTTGTTATTATTGCAAGAATTCAACATTACTATTCTAGATAGGCCTGGAAAACAAAACACTGTGGCTGATTTCCTGTCTAGAATTCAAAATATCAAAGATGACACTTCGGTTGAAGATCAATTTCCTGATGAATATCTTTTTGCAATCTCTACTCAAACTCCATGGTTTGCTGATATTGCCAATTATTTAGTTTCAGGAAAATTTCCTTCAATTATGAATGCAAAGGATAAAAGAAAAATCATTAATGATAGTGCAAGATATTCATGGGTCGCTAATGAGTTGTACAAGACAGGTCCAGATTTGATTATTAGAAGGTGTGTTCGTGAAGATGAGATCCCTGAAATTCTCAAGACGCTAAGCTGATGAATATGGCAGACCTTTATGAATAAAGACTTCTTCTATAGGAATCCTTAATTTGGAATGTTATTGGCCATCTTTGTTTAGTATATACGAGAGTATATAAAGGTGTGTGATTTTTAAGGTAGAAGCAACTATATTTAGATGAAGATACCATTACAATACAGAGTACACATTGAACCTTTTGAAAAATGGGCCTTGGATTTTGTGGGACCTATTAGTCCTCCATCAAGACAAAAGAAATACATATTAGTTTGCACTGATTATGTTACTAAGTGGGTAGAAGCTAAACCATTACTTGTTGCTAATGAATCATCTGTAATTACTTTTCTTTTTGAGGATATTTTTACTCGTTTTGGTGTCCCAAGGGAAATTGTTACAGATCAAGGAGCTCAATTTACATCAAGGCTAGTGGAGCAAATAATGGAGAAGTACAAAATCAGACATAGAAAATCTACTCCTTATCATCCACAAACAAATGGTCAAGTGGAATCTACTAATAAGGTCATTGAAGGAATCCTAACAAAGACTGTTCATTTACATAGAAGAGATTGGGTAGATAGGCTTCCTGAAACCTTGTGGGCCTATAGAACTACATGGAGAAACACAACAGGCCATACTCCTTATGAACTTGTTTATGGAAAGCAAGTTTTGTTTCCCATAGAGTTCCAGATTCAAACTTTCAAAATGGCAGTTCAGCTAGGACTTGATCTATCGGAGGCACAAAAGCATGAAGCTAAGGTAAATTAATGGATGGATAGAGATGAGACAAGATGTAGTTCGGAAAAAAAGTCAATTGACAGCGAAAAGACTGATGGCATAACAAAGTATCAGGAAAAATTTTAAAGAGGTGGTAGGAAGCTCTTTCTTTGGAACTAAAAATTCAAGGATTTCAGAAATTTAGGACACATTGGCAGTATATGAAATTATTCAGGCCATGAAATTTTGAGGCAGTAAAAGTGAACTATTATGAAAAGATCTGCTTTTCTTGTGAATGGTCATAGGCGAAGCTACCACAAGCCACTCTCAAGAGAAGAGTTTGTCAAGAAGTTCCAAGAAGACAATGATGTGAAGTTAATGAAGAAGAGTCTCTCTTCTTCATCAACTTGATTAAATTTTCTGAAGCATTTCTCTTTGAAAAAAAAAAAAAAAAATTTAAAAAAAAAAAGGTATAAACATGAAAACCAATCATTGATTGGCATGTTTATACAGAAAAGATAGGGTGAAAATCAGAGTCTCTCTGACACTCTAACTTTTCCCATTTTTGTTTTAAGCAGCTGTTATAAAAAATCATAAGCTCAGTTCCATAGTGCTTATGATTCATTTCATCTCACTCCATTCACTTATCCATTCATACTCCATTTCATCCATCATTCATATTTCACTCCATTCCACATTTCATTCATTTCATTCCATCTTCCATTCATTTCATTTTCATGTCAAAACACAAAAATTTGATATCATGCTGTAAGTGAATAAAAATATGTCATGAATTGCAGTACAACCTTTATGTTCCTTCATTCCATTTCATGAACTGAATCCATTTCATTCCATTATCCACTTCATACATATCATAATTCATCATCCATTTTCATTCATACCACATAACATTTCACCCATACTCCAAAAACATTCCATTTTCATGATTAAAGTGTTCTACAGGAACATTCTGCAGCTCAGTGGACATTCTGCAGCTGATCAGCCTTTCTGCAGCCCATTAGTCTTTCCGCAGCTACAAATCCTGAAGGCATCAACTAGCAGACATCAGAATTGCAACAAAGTGATCCAGTGAATTCATGAATCAAAAGCAACAAGAAAATTATGAAAGATTCCTCCAAAGATGAGCAGAGAAGACAAAGGCTAAAAAAATCAAATAAAAGGCAGAGGTAACAAGTTTAAAATTACGATGGCATTTCATAAAAGTTTAGCATAGTTTAGTTATGGATTATTCGAAAATGTTGTTTTAATTGTTTTTATTGATCAAACACCAACAAACCCTCTACAGACTTTAGATTAAAATCTTCCATTTCAAATTTCATATCTGATAGCATTTAAGCGGTGAAATGGCCAAAGCATTTGAATTTTCCACGTCTCTTAACCAAAGCATTTAATGATGATGATTCCCTCTGCCGTCGTAAAATCCTCCGCCGTCTCCTCAATCATTAATACAAGCCCTCCACCTCACTCCACTACTCTATTCCGTGACCATTTGCCATAACTTCATTCCGTAGCCAGTATTCCATTCCGAAGACAGAGATATTATTATCACGAGGAGAACAGCTAAAGGATATCAGTTTGAACAGCATTGAGCATTGTAAACGCAGAGCAGAGCAGAAGAGGTAAATTTGGAAGTATAACAGTGTGAGGACTCAAAGCCACTTGATCCCGTGGGCAGATAGCATATCACTGTGGACGGAATTTGAAGCATTTTCACTATCAACCCAGAATTGTAGCCGTGTAGAGTTTAAAGTATGTTGTTACCAAAAGACAGAGGTGTTAAAATTGAAATCTTTTGCTACCAGAGACAGAGGTGTTGTAGTGATTGAATTTGAAAACCATTTGCTACTAGAGACAGAGGTTTTTTCAGTGATTGAGTTTGAAGTCTGTTGTTACCAGAGACAGAGATGTTGTAGTGTTGAGTTTGAAGCATACCATTTGCTACTAGAGACAGAGGTGTTTACAGTGATTGAGTTTGAAGTCTTTTTGTTACCAAAGACAGAGGTGTTGCAGTATTAAAACTGAAACCATTTGCTACTAAGATCCAGAGGTATTGCACAAAAAGAAATTTGAAGCCATCTGCCACTGCCTATCAGAGACATATTAGCTCGAAATTTGAAATTGCTTTCATATCACTCCAAAGTTCAACAGAAGCATATCAGTCCGAGGTTTCGAAGGCATTTTTCATTATCAAACAGAGGCATACCAGCCAGAGGTTTTGAAGCTGTTGCCACTATAAATCAGAGGTATGTCATTCCAAAATTGAAGCCATTTTCATTTAGAGCTTGAAGCCATTTCAAAACCGAAAGTGAAAGTCAGTGTTTTGTGGGTAGAAGAGTGTTAATTTGATATTGAAAAAAATCATGGGTTTCATCGTAAGGACTGAACCTATGGGTTCAAAATATTTAGAAGGTTACCCACAATGCAAGGAGATGTTACAACAAATAGGATGGCTTCAATTTTTGGAAAAATTTAATGGCTTCCATAAGGAAGTCACTAAAACATTCGCAGGAGCATTTCAAGGGACCGAAGTTGAAATAGGGGATGTCAAGTTTACTGTCACTGAAGTTTTTATTGCAGAGGCTACAGGATTGTCCAGAACTGGGGAGAGATGGTTTAAAAATAGAGAATTCCACAATGACTCCTGGAAACAAATTTTAAAATCACCAAATATGGATGTTAGTGTATTCAAGAAAGGAATTCCCAGTACTGCATTGAAAAACAAATGGAGAAACATACTACTTCTTTTACAAAAATTTGTTACATGTGAGGGTAGATATGGGACATTTTATGTCTACCACATCAGACTAATGATGCATTTCTTGGGAGAAGACTTAAACCTACCATATTTCTTGCTTCAAAGTCTGAAGAAGATGGCTTCCTGTGTTCAGAGAAGAGTTCAATTTTTAGAAACAACCCTGTACCATCATGGTTTGGTCAAAATCTTGATTGAACATCATCTAGCTAAAACAAATGATACATGGGATGATTTCTTAATAAGAAATCATTTTGAAGAAGCAAAAGAATCATCACCTGAACCACAGCCTACAAAAAGAAGCAGGAAATGGAGGACTTCAAAAGTTGAAATTGACAAACCAGTTCAAGAGAGAAGTGAGGAAATCATTTTGGAGAAGTTGACTCGAATCAAGAGGCAACTTAAGGAAGAAAAGATAATCAAGGAATCTGTCACAGATAAAGGAGAGGGATCCTCTCAGCCTAGGAGAAGCCACAGATTAAAAGGAAAACTGAAGAAAACACCAATCAAATAAACAGGGGTAATCAATATTGAAGATGAAGAAACACCCATTGAAGAGGATGATGAAGAAGATTTTTATGAAGGAACCCCTGAAATTGATCCTGCTCAACAGGAAATTTATGATTATGTGGAAACCTTGGAGAGGACAGCTTCAGAAAGCATAGAAAGAACCCCCAGTCCTCCACTGTCTGAAGTAGATATATTAAGGAGGGATAGATATGAGTTGGAATTGCTGAACAGACACATCAAAAATGAGAATGAAATTCTCAAAGATCAAATCAAGCTCAAATCTGATATGAACTCAACCTTATCCCTGCATATAGACAAAGTAGAGAGGACCAATGAGAAGTTGAAGACAAGGAACAAAAAGCTGATCAGGGCACTCACCAACCTCAGGTTCAAACTTGTTATCAGGAAACCCAGAAGACCTCTAGCTTCCAGACAAAGGAGAAGAAGGGGATTAGATGTCCTTGCAGAAGCCTCTGAATTCATAGGATAATTTGCATGAGGACATGCAAAGAGACAGCATTGGGGGTATGTTGAGCCTCAAAACTGTGCTTTCCTTCACCTCATTTTACCTCATTTTTCCTTGTCCATTTCTATCTTAAACCCAATTGATCAATAAATATAGTTAAAATTACTTCTAGAATGATTTACATGGCTGACTTGTTGAATTTTGTGATTTTTTCCATTGTTAAGCATTTTGACCGGAACTAGCTGCAGAATGCAGACATTCCGTAGCTAACCGGCGATTCTGCAGCTACCTTCATGTTTGAGTATGTTCCAGGTGGCCTCTTGAGGAAAACCGCATATGGACATGATCCACATCGTGTCTACATGGTTTGTTGGTCATCATGGAGGAGGAAATGAATTCTGGGTAAGGTTTTGAACGTGGGAAACACATTTATGAAGGAAGACTCCTACTAGGACTGTCTCAGTCCAGATGTCTTTTCTTCTTCACGCAGCCACTTCAAAGACTCCTAACGTGATTCGGATAAGGAAAGACATTGTTCCTAAATTTTTGTAATTATTGTTACGTGCATTTGCTTTATAAACTCTTGGGAGACCGAGAGCTATGTTAGAGATTTTATGTTAGATTTGCTGCTAGATTTTGTTTAAAAACTCTGTGTTACGTCCTTGAAGACACAGAGTGTTATGTTCGAACTATTGCATCGTTAATGGAGCAGACAAAGTTATTCTGAAGGCGTGATTTAATTTGAAGTTGAATGCCGTCAAGTGGTAGAGGGCCCCTGCCTCTTGCACGGATTTCTTTTGGGTAAATTAGATAAGTTTTCCTAGCTGCCTTTATGTTTTGCATTTGAATTGGTAGTTGTTTTGTTTTAAGCTACTGTATTCGTATTCATTCTAGCTCTCCACAAGAAGACACTCTTCCAACAGATTATAATGATGAATGTTGAATGACTATGGTATTGTAGAATTAGGAGTTGAATTTATAGTTGTTTTAACTAGCTACTGTAGTTATATTCATTCCAGCTCTTCCACAAGAAGGCACTCTTCCAACAGATTATAATGATGAATGAAGAATAGCTATGGTACTGTAGGATTTAGTTATAGTTTTTGCTATTCACTATCACAGTTATACTTGTTCTAATCACTCTTCCACAAGAAGAAATTCTTCCAAGACATCCTTAAGAAGTTCAAGACATGACCGTGATAATGGATGATTTAATTGTGTGTTTTTACTAAGTATCATCTCTGATCTCACTCTTAAACGCTTGCCCAAGACATCATAATGACGAGTAGGGTATGGATGTGATAACTTAGTTTTTCATTTGCTTTCAGTTCATTTGCTTTCAATTGCATACAATTACACAGTCAGAATGGTTCTACCCCTTCCAAAAGAAGGAACTCTTCCAAAATATCACTGATGATGAACAAACAGATTGTGTAACTTTGTAGATTAATGCATGTTAGTACAGTTAGAATGCTCCGGAGTTTCATGTGCATTTAATTCATGTTCAGTTACTTTGTTTCAAGTTTGATGATGACTTATAGTTCAACATTGTTCTAGTTTAGTAGCATCTTAGGTTTATTCTTAGATTAACTCATTGCACTTGCATCTCATATTCACATTGTCATCCTTTGCACAATAGATTACTTTAGTTGTTAGGATTCACAAGACAGCCTTCATTATTCACAAACATCTTTTTGTTCTGAAAACTACAAGTGATCCATAACCATAGGAATAGAAGATAACATCACTATAAGGTCTGAAATCTCTCTGCAATCTCCTCCTCATTTCATAAACAGAGCTCTTCCTCAAAAGAAATACTTTGAAAAGAAACCAATAACTCTTTGAGTATAGGTTCTGTGACATTCAATTAAATTGTAGAATAGAACTAGGAATTAATCATAGAATAGAAGAGCTTAGGACAGAGTATTACATCATTAGTGTTGGACTGTTTAGTTAAAGGATTTGCATATTTAGTGATCATTTTTCAAGATTAGTTTGTGTCAGTTGTTTAAAAAGTCATTATCAAGCTTTTGCTTTTATTTAGTCATAGTTTAGATTCTGCTTCAGTGTTTCCAATTGCATTTTCCATTCCATACATTAGATTTAACTCGGTTTTGACCACCAACTTCTTTCCATTAGTTTTCTAGGCAGTTTCATTGTGAACATAAAACACCAAAAGACCAAAAACATCACAAATCATCACAAAAAGACCAAAAACATCACAAAACCACATACAACGCATTAGGAAACAAGAACCTAGGTACATATGGTACACTTCACTTCAGCAGTTTACAAATCCTGGTTGACAATTAAATGAGCTCAGTTTAGGAGACTAGATTGAGACCCAACAGATGGTATCCAAGATGCAGGTTGTTGAACATGTTATATGTTCCTCTCTTTGAGGGAAGCATAATTAATACAATTTTTTTGTGAAAACTACTGACCCTGGTGAACGATGATTGCTTGTGGTTTGAGAAGAGGATCCTTATTGACATGATGTTGATAACGAAGATCACAGAACTTCCTTGTCTCGGCTTGGACACCACAAAATCTTTTGTGGGAAAGGATTAGGACAAGAAGCTAGAACACCAGATGAATCAAGATTATGGGCTGATGAAGGGAAGCAGGGGTTACTCAAGTAAATCCATCACTTATATGTCGTTGCACTTTTCCACACATATTTTGGCAAGAAACATTATGCGGAAGTGCTGCATAGAGGAGGTTTCCGGGTCAATGGTGTCTTTCATTGCGGAGTGTGGCAAGGTCATCGTATATAATTGGGCAGGATACTTATGCAACTAATTCTTAACTGACTGTCATGACGCTCAATAGGAGGGAAAAAAGTTCCACTATGAGTGGATCTTGTTATTAATAGTGGTGATGGCCTAGAAAAATCCTAATGACTCATAGTTCTCCTCTATAGACCAAGCTATTTGCAAAGTTGCAAGGTATGCCTCGCTATGGAATTCAAAAGAGTTGGCCCAGGTGATGACGAACAAAATATTTTGGGTCGGGTTCTAAATGGGTCTACGCATTGTGATCAGCCAAAAGCCTCGACTATCACAAACTATTTTGGAATAATATTGAGAGGTTGTGGACTTCAAACTGGATTTCCACCATGTACATATATGGGCGTAGAAGGACCTTGTTAGGGCCTGGTACGAGTTGTCATACTTGGTGACAGAGGAAGGTGTTGTATGCATAGTAAGAAATTGGCCAAGTGACTGGCTAACTCCTCCCATTGAAGGTGAGGAGATAGGTCATATAGGCACAAGTGGTGCAAAGACGAGCGCACAGACAAGAAATAAGGACACCAAAAAGTAGCCTAAGCACGTCTCCTTCGTGAAAACTAAGGAGTATGGAAAAGAAGCTGAGTGGGAAACATAGATAGAGGCTCTAGAAACAAGAGGAGGCAATGATAAGAGTGATGATACAATTATGGATCCATCAAATCCCCCCGCCCCTTTTCTTACTAAAAGACGACAACCACAGAGCAGTGGTGCGCAGAAGAAAATGAAGTCTAGTAGGTCCTCCGGCCCAGAAACAATGGTCCTCACTTAGGGGGACCTTGATGAGATATGAGATATTGTTTGGCACGTCACCAAGCACCTATGGGGTGACATTGAGGATCAATACAAGAAGTTACTAGCGGAGGTACATCAAGGCCTCAAGGATTTGGAGGGTCAGATGAGCATGGTAGAAGCAAGTGTGAGTCAAGCGAGCAAGGCACCAGTAGGTGCAAGAATGACAGAGCATGAACTGACTATTACAAATAATACCCATGTGGTCTTGATCATTTTAGGCACATTATTTTTTGATAATGTAGAGAAACTGAAGCAGGCAGTGCATTGGCAGAACACAGGGCTTAACCTTGTTGTTCTTCCTCTACAAACATTGCATGAGTTCCACCAGTGCGTTACTGAATAATTGAAGATCAGAGAGAAGCACGGCATATTGGTTATCCAAGATGTTAAGTATGAAATAAAGACTAGGATGACTAAGGAAAAATAAATGTATGTAGAGACTTCACACAGAAAGAAGTTGGAGGTGTTGGGGTTCCTATGTTTTGGCAGATTTGGCAATACCAAAAGATAAGACAACATCAAACCACTTTGGGACCTCGGGATCTAGCCGTCCTGGGTCCAGAGAGGGATCTCTCTAATAAACAAAGAATGATATATCTTTGAAGTTAAAAATAAGGTATTAGGCTAGCTATGAAGCACAAAGGGGGGCTTTGAATGATTTGGTTGGTGAGTTGCTGGTTGGTCATGAGATCATGAACTGAGAAAGAAATGGGGGGAAAGGAACAAAACAGCAGGATGCTTCAGCAAAGAGGATAGATCAGGAAAGTGCCATCCATTGGGATATGGAGTCATGAAAGGGAATTACTTGCAACAACTAGCCAAGCATTCAGAGGGCAAGTCATCTACACTAAAGGATATTTTTAGATAGATGATGGGATGGAACATTAAAGATTGAAAGTGAAAAAGGGAAGCAACCCAATTTCTGTCTATAGATCAGGTCAGAGGTCTTTTAACTCTAGACCTACTTGGACATACTCAAAGGCAGCTTTCAAAGGAGAGATAAAGGGGCAGCTTGTAGATCGGACCATAGGTCATTTAACTCCAGGTCAGCTTTAGCATGCTCCAAGGGAAAAACAGAGATAAGTTAAATAGAGCCAGGGTCTATAGATCAGAGAATGATTTTGAACCTTCAATGCTTTGACACCAGCAAGGGATCTTAGAAAGGCCAGCTGGTCGCACAAGGATCCTATTGGATAGGGCTAACTCTAATCCCCGGTGTTCCCAAATCTTCTAGCTTAAACCCAACAAGCATATCTAAGAACAGATTCATTTAATTCATACATCAGCTAGCAGGCAATAACATCCACTACACTGGTTAAATTAATTGAAATCAACCCTTAGATAACACATTTAGTAAAAAAAATTTAAGGCAAGGAGAGCAGAGACATAGGGTACCTAACAAGGGTAAATCCTATGCCATATTTCTGATGCAAGCCCAGAAGAACAATGAACAGCAAGAAAATGTAATTAAACGATAAGATAAGAAAAACATCACCAATAGTAATAGACCAGAATCCAAAGAAATGTGCTTGATTAATTGATGCAAAACCAGTCACATACACTGAGCTCAATGGCTGTTACAATCCAACTTCTCCTCCCAGCCTACTACAATACAAACTACTCTGCTACTTTCTCCCAAACTTTTCTAACAGTCAAAACTGAATCCCTCTAACTACAACGGTAGCAACCAAACAACCACCTCTACGATATGATCTCAGGAATTCTTATAGGAGAAGAGAATAACAATGGTAGGTGATATTCATTAAATGGATTTCATTAAGACAGAGGAGAGGTAGGTCGAATGCCCATTCCGCAAAATGGCTCTTCATTAACTGTGTGTACTCTAGAGCCTGGTCTAGAAGTCAGTTAATAACTTCAAGTATGTTCTTCTGAAGAAATCTGACTGATGGTACCCTGGGGTAGCTTTCTCGAATAAGTGACACGCGAAAAGGCCTACAGGTCTCCCCATACCTCATAACTGTGGTCCTAGTAGTAACAGAAACTTCTGTCAGTGTACTTAGCTTCTTGAGGGCTCGAGACGGTATAGAGAACGCTGAAAGGCAGTCTTTCTGGAGAAAATTACATTGCTGATATATAAACAGAGATATAGCTTTGTTTTGTGTGCTTCTTTAATCTTCAACTGTGCCTTAATTCCCTGAATGAGGATTAGAGCATTTGATCTTGAATTTTCGGGCTCTAACACCTTGATCTCTGCTACTGATACGTTTTGTTACTGTAACGGCATCTCTGTGCTTTGGATCGCATTGACTGCGATTATGACAGGCAAAGTGAAATACCAGTCTGGTGAAAAACCCTGCACAATGAAAACAAATCAATTACAACAACCAAGGTGCTGGCAGGAGAATGCTTCAGAGGCCAGAGGAATGGTGGAAATGGTGGAGGCAAATGTCAAAACTACAGTAGAATGGTGAAAACAGGAAAAATAATGCAACAATGGTGGAGGGTTAGATAGGTGGTGGCGCGGTGGAGAAAGAGCATGCTGACCGTTCGATCCTGCATGGGAGTAATGATCGACGACGGAAAATGAATGATGAAGGGTTTTGGAAATCGGGTGAAAAACCGATGAAATGAGAAAATTCCATGAAGGGAGGTGATGTGGAGCTCTGTCGGTGGGACCGGTCAAAGACGGGGGCGATCAAATCTGCACCGTCCGATCTTAGGAGGAGATCGACGGTGGAAAATGTATCAGAGGGCGACGGCGGTGTGCTAGGGGTATGGATGCCTTGGGTTAATTTCCGCGCATCTTCGCGGCGCGAGGACCGTTGGATGAATGATCGTAGATCAGATGGTGTACGTGCATATCGCGTCGGGTTTTCTGTCAAACGATAACGCGCGATGGGGGGTGGTTTTGAAACAGTGCCACTTCCACACGTCGTGCGATGAGTGGAATCGCTGGCCAATCGGAAATTACCTCCTACCCCCCAACGACAGTGTGATGGAAATCGGCAGTTTTCAGATATGCATGGTTGCTGGGACCACCAGGTGAGATGTAAATCTAATCATTGATTTGGTGGCTTAAACGGACAGCTGCGATGTGTGATCGGGGCGGTGAAAGGTTGAACGACGGACGCTGTGGGGATCGCCTCGACCTTCTGATCTGTACAGATTGACGGTTAATACTGTGCCCGATATCCATCTGAGGTAAGAGCTTTTGCCTTGGCACCTGGTTCCAGCGCCGGGTTACATGGTGGAAGAAGCAAAGAGGGTTGGCTGAAAGGGGCTGGGTGTTATATATATGAAAAATATGGTTTATGGCCCATTTTAAGTGCATTTAAAGGCCAGAGAAGGGTAATGGTAGGGGAAAGAGGGGGAAATAGAGAAAACCAGGGGTATTATATATGGTTTTGAGGGGATTTTGGGAAGGTTTAGAAGGACTAGGGGAGGGATTTGGGGGGTAAAAAGGGGAACTCTTGCAAAGGGAAAAGGGGTGAAAAGTGGGGTTTAGTGGGAACAAAATAAGAGGAAATGGAGGCTTAATGGAGATGGAATAAGAGGACCAGGAGGCCTTTCGGGCATTTTTCTTCACAACAGAGAAGCTTTATAACTGGAAACAGCAGAGGGGATTTCATCAAAGGACCAAGGCACAAGGAGGCTTCAAGGATGATGTGTTTTCAGGGGAAATGCATTCCTTGAAGGCTCAAAAACATCTTAGCACACTGTTTCCTTGTCAAAAAATTTATAGGGGGCTAACAGTGGCTCCACATGGGGATGGCTTCTTCTTGAAGGAGTCAAGAATTTAGAGGATAAATCTTTGGTGTAGGCCAGATTCCTGGTACTTGACCCATCCATTTTCTTCCTTGGATCAGCTACCACAAATCATGAAGACATCATCTTAGTAGTAAAATTCTTCGAAAAAACTACCTACCCAAACTACGATCCTAGCATTTTCTTTTAGGGTGCATTTGGACTAGCAGACCATTTACATCATTTATTTTTACAAGCAGGAAAATAAACCTATTCTACTTCTACCCTTATTACTCCATGAGACCAGATTAAACTATTGGTCTTATATTTTCTCTACCTAAACTAATATCTTCTAGGATTAAACTGTCTAGCAGACTTCTTCTCTACATTCTAAGACAGAACTTGAAAACAGTCAAGCCAGGATTAGACTGTCTGACTTGCTGGACTTTGCAGAAATTAAAAACAACTAACTACATGCTCACACACTAAGATTTATTGAGCTTTTCCTACCTACCCTATTCTAACTGGATATCTCTGATGCTCTAGGTGATACAATAATGCCAGTGCAGCTACTCAAGTACTAATAAAAAAGGATATGAGCATTGACTGCCTGCCAGAGATAACCACAGGGTGCTCTGCATGTAGTTCTTCAAAAATGAGTTCACCATCAGTAGTGACCACACCTGATGAATCTGGCCCATGTTAAAGGTCAAAACTGGAGTATTTGAGTGAATTAGGGCCTCCATATACTCTGCCACAGGATCAATGAACACATGGTGTACAAGTTCTTCTTTTAGGCCCTCCATGATTGGTAGGTTGTCTTTATCCTAGGCAGCTTTGATTACTGCATCTTCAAAGTGGCTTTTGAAAGCCTGATCATATTCTTCTTGCACATCAAAAAGCAGTGGAATTTATTCTTTTTTAGGAGGAGGGAGACTTTCCAAAAAGGCCCTCGAGTCTCTGAACTGATATGATTTCTCTTGTGAGTTCAAAAGTTCAATCTCAGCTTCATACCTTTCAACCACCAACTCTAAAAAAAAATTCTTAAGCACAGGATTGCAATTTGAGCTGCGAAGAATAGCCCCTGGAAGTTCCTCCACCTTCAATTCTGCCAAGTCACTAGAAAGTGTATTACGACACACTGCTATGAAATCTGGAAACATTTCTGCAAACCATTCAAGGTCCTCCGTTAGTGAAGTGACTTGGTCTTTTGCATGGATGATGTTGTACTGCGGCATGGTCTCCCAGTGGAGTCTTGTGAAAATACAGATAATCAGCGGCCTGCTAATCACCAGTGGAGTCTTTTAATCATTTAGGAACTGTGGAGTCACCAGGTGGATGATTTACAACTTTACTGTCCACCACAGTGATTTACCAAATCAGGTTGATTGGTCTCATTCCCCAGTGGAGTCGCCATTATGTTGGGGTTCCTATGTTTTGGCAGATTTGGCAATACTAAAAGATAAGACAACATCAAACCACTTTGGGACCTCAGGATCTATCCCTCCTGGGTCTAGAGAGGGATCTCTCTAATAAACAAATAATGATATATCTTTGAAGTTCAAAATAAGGTATTAGGCTAGCTATGAAGCACAAACGGGGGCTTTGAATGATTTGGTTGGTGAGTTTATGGTTGGTCATGAGATCATGGACTGAGAAAGAAATGGGAGGAAAGGAACAAAACAGCAAGATGCTTCAGCAAAGAGGATAGATCAGGAAAGTGCCATCCATTGGGCTATGGAGTCATGAAAGGGAATTACTTGCAACAACTAGCCAAGCTTTCATAGGGAAAGTCATCTACACTAAAGAATATTTTTAGATAGATGATGGGATGGAACATTAAAGATTGAAAGTGAAAAAGGGAAGCAACCCAATTTCTGTCTATAGATCAGGTCAGAGGTCATTTAACTCCGGACCTGCTTGGACATACTCAAAGGCAACTTTCAAAGGAGAGACAAAGGGGCAGATTGTAGATCGAACTAGAGGTCATTTAACTCCAGGTCATCTTTAGCATGTTCCAAGGGAAAAACAGAGATAAGTTAAACAGAGCCAGGGTCTATAGATCATAGAAGGACTTTGAACCTTCAATGCTTTGACATCAGCAAGGGATCTTAGAAAGGCCAGCTGGTCGCACAAGGATCCTAGTGGACAGGGCTAACTTTAATCCTCGATGCTCCCAAATCTTCCATCTTAACCCCAACAAGCATATCTAAGAACAGATTCATTTAATTCATACATCAGCTAGCAGGAAATAACATCCACTACACTGGTTAAATTAATTGAAATCAACCCTTAGATAACACATTTAGTAGAAAACATTTAAGCAAGCAGAGCAGAGACATAGGGTACCTAACAAGGGTAAATCCTATGCCATATTTCTGATGCAGGCCCAGAAGATCAATGAACAACATGAAAATGTAATTAAACGATAAGATAAGAAAAACATCACCAATAGTAATAGACCAGGATCCAAAGAAATGTGCTTGATTAATTGATGAAAAACCAGCCACATACACTGAGCTCAATGGCTGTTACAATCCAACTTCTCCTCCCAGCCTACTACAATACAAACTACTCTACTACTTTCTCCCAAACTGTTCTAACAGTCAAAACTGAATCCCTCTGACTACAACGGCAGCAGCCGAACAACCACCTCTACGATATGATCTTGGGAATTCTTATAGGAGAAGAGAATAACAATGGTACGTGATATTCATTAAATGGATTTCATTAAGACAGAGGAGAGGTAGGTCGAATGCCCATTCCGCAAAATGGCTCTTCATTAACTGTGTGTAGTCTGGAGCATGGTCTAGAAGTGAGTTAATAACTTCAAGTATGTTCTTCTGAAGAAATCCGACTGATGGTACCCTGGGGTAGCTTTCTGGAATAAGTGACCCGGCGAAAAGGCCTGCAGGTCTCCCCATACCTCATAACTGTGGTCCTAACAGTAACAGAAACTTCTGTCAGTGTACTTAGCTTCTTGAGGGCTCAAGAGGGTATAGAGAACATTGAAAGGCAGTATTTCTGGAGAAAAGTATACTGCTGATATACAAAAATAGATATAGCTTTGTTTCGTGTGCTTATTTAATCTTCAACTACGCCTTAATTCCCTGAATGAGGATTAGAGCATTTGATCTTGAATTTTCGGGCTCTAACACCTTGATCTCTACTGCTAATACATTTTGTTACTGTAACGTCATCTCTGTGCTTTGGATCGCATTGACTGCGATTATGACAGGCAGAGCGAAATACCAGTTTGGTGAAAAACCTTGCACAATGAAAACAAATCAATTACAACATCCAGGGTGCTGGCAGGAGAATGCTTCAGAGGCCGGAGGAATGGTGGAAATGGTGGAGGCGAATGGAAAAACTGCAGTAGAACGGTGAAAACAGGAAAAATAATGCGACAATGGTGGAGGGTTAGATAGGTGGTGGCGCAGTGGAGAAAGAGCATGCTGACTGTTCGATCCAGCATGGGAGTAATGATCGACGATGGAAAATGCACGATGAAGGGTTTTGGAAATCGGGCGAAAAAACGATGAAATGAGAAAATTTTGTGAAGGGAGATGATGTGGAGCTCTGCCGGTGGGACCGGTCAAAGACGGGGGCGATCAAATCTGGACCGTCCCATCTCAGGAGGAGATCGATGGTGGAAAATGTATCGGAGGGCGATGGCGGTGTGCCAGGGGTACGGATGCCTTGGGTTAATTTCCGTGCATCTTCACGGCACGAGGACCGTTGGATGAATGATCGCAGATCGGATGGTGTATGTGCATATCGTGCCGGGTTTTTTGCTGAACGATAATGTGCGTTGGGGGGGCAGTTTTGAAACAGTGCCGCTTCCACGCATCGTGCAATGAGTGGAATCGCTGGCCAATCAGAAATTACCGCCTACTCCCCAACGACGGTGCTATGGAAACTAGCGGTTTTCAGATATGCGCGGCTGCGGGGACCACCAGGCGAGATGTAAATCTGATCGTTGATTTGGTGGCTTAAACGGACGGCTGCGATGTGTGATCAGGGCGGTGAAAGGTTGAACGACGGATGCTGTGGGGATCGCGTCGACCGTCTAATCTGTACAGATCAACGATTAATACTGCGCCCAATATCCATCTGAGATAAGCGCTTTTTCCTTGGCGCTTGGTTCCAACGCCGGGTTACATGGTGAAAGAAGCAAAGAGGGCTGGCCAAAAGGGGATGGGCCTTATATATATGAAAAACATGGTTTATGGCCCATTTTAAGTGCATTTAAAGGCCAGAGAAGGGTAACGGTAGGGGAAAGAGGGGGAAATAGAGCAAACCAGGCGTATTATGTATGGTTTTGAGGGGATTTTGGGAAGGTTTAGAAGGACTAGGGGAGGTATTTGGGGGGTAAAAAGGGGAACTCTGGCAAAGGGAAAAGGGGTGAAAAGTGGGGTTTAGTGGGAATAAAATAGGAGGAAATGGAGGCTTAATGGAGATGGAATAAGAGGACCAAGAGGTCTTTTGGGCATTTTTCTTCACAACAGAGAAGCTTTATAACTGGAAACAACAGAGGGTATTTCATCAAAGGACCAAGGCACAAGGAGGCTTCAAGGATGATGTGTTTTTAGGGGAAATGCATTCCTTGAAGGCTCAAAAACATCTTAGCCCACTGTTTGCTTGTCAAAAAATTTATAGGGGGCTAACAAGAGGAAGCCATCTACAAGTCTTGCAATGACCTACTTTAGCTAAATATTTAGGCTACAGCTGCCCCAGAGGGAAAAGTGGCAAAGATCACCATGGTAGTAAATGATTCTAAGTATAAAGTCAACAAGGTGCAAATTGACATGTAAATCAATATAATCAAGCTACAGATGCAATTGTAGCCAACTACTCCACCAGAGGTCCGGGAGTAGGCACAACAGAGCTGAAGGTTGTGACTAAATAGATTGAATCCATTTTCTAGGAGTGCGCGCAAGTATTTTAAGATATCATGGATGTATGGACCTCACTAAAGAAGTACCCTCAGGTGCATAAGATTGAACAGGAGGTTCATGAGAAGTTAGAAAAGATGGACCACATTAAGTTCACCACGAAGACTCTGGCACCAATATAGTGATATGCCCATCTCTAAGAGGGTAAATATTTGCAAGAACATATCAATGAGATGCACAGAAAAGAATATATTATCATAGCTAGGAGAAAGCCATGGGAAGCTAAAGTGAGTTAGCTCTCACAGCCTGTCAATAAATAGTTGAAGGGACTGTGCTATAAAAAGAAGGATATTTCCACGAAAATTATAGGGCCAGCTACTAAGATGTTGTTGACCAAAATATATGAGGTTGAACAACTATGCGCCAAATAATTTCCACCTTTGAAGGATGCCTTGAGCAGCATCAAAGAAAATAAAAAGGGCACACTTGCAGAGTGACTTGAGATGATCCAGAGTTTTGTGTTGGGGGCGTGTTGGAAAGAGTACCCGTCAATGAAAGATTTTGAGAGAGACTCCACAGATCGAGGAGGGGAGTGCACAGCGCGGACCTATGTTAGAGTCTTAGGGGCTTTGGGGTGGGTCAAAGCCACTTATTTTGTAAAATAATTGGAATATTTTGTATACTTTGAGATTTTCCCATGGTTTTGGGACCATGGTATTGTAAATGTAAAGACTAAATAAGGAGTTTAGGATAGTCTTAATGATATCATACTTGATAGATTGATGATATTATTCATTTTGATGTAAGGATATTTTGATTCAGTATTTTTTGGTTTGGGTTACAGAAAAGGCTCCTGCATCTGAGTGCACAGAGACCTTAGGAAGTCTGTAGCTGTGTGTGCAGACCCCTGTAGTTGAATGCGCAAGGTAGAACTGATTGTATTGGGAATATTTGAGTGTTAATGAAAGACTTTTGACGGTAGATATGTGTTTTGAGTTTATGTGTTTGCTTTACTTGTATTTTATGTTATATGTCCTAAGTAAGGGTTTTAGTTATAATTTCGTTGCAAAGTCTGGTTTATGGTTATTTATGTTGTTTTATGCTTGTTAAAGTAAGATGGCACAGTCTACAAGTTTCTTCAATAGAAGTGTTGAACTGTGGTTGTAGAATTAAGCTATCTACTCTGTGAAGCGTTGTTAAGTATTGAAAGGAAGATAAGCCCTAAATACACGCTCCATTGTCCCTATGGATGCAGAAACCTAGTTCTAACATCCCCCTATATTGCCTTTGGTGAGACTTCGGTATGCACAAAAAATCGTTGTCGAAAGGGCCGATAATAGTGGGTTTTGTTGGTTCACGTAGCCATATCTGAACCTGGGTCTAGGCCCCATCAAGCCAACATTTAGTCCTTCAAAGTGTGCAAATCCTGAAGCCTCAAGTCTTCTCACTAATAGCCCTTATATTATTTCATAAGAGATTCTTCATAGAGCTATAATACACCTACCCTTCTACCAGGCCTATTGTCCTTCATAAGTTTTTGACTTAGGGAACTTTTGGTAGCCCTCTAATAGTTCTCCCACCTATACATGAGCTGCTAACCTCTATACCAATATGGACCTCATCCACTTTTCAATATCATCATACATGCAATAATCATACCTCTAAAATAGGGTGTCACAACCTACCATCATACTTTGATCTGTGCATTCTACAATTATAAGATATTTTGGCCCTGGTTAGGGCACCAAACCAACCCACATATAGTATTAATACCTCTACAGTCTCTACGCTCAACCCTCTCTACCAACCTTCCTTTAATACCCTATTGCTTGGCTCTCTCCCAAATTCTTTCCTAGCTATTTGTACCTCCAAACCAGACCTTTCAACTTTCCAAAAAATATATTTGAGGGCTTAACCTAACCTACAATAAACACAGAAAATATAAACATTTTTCGAAGAGGATTCGAGCCTAAACACATGCCCAAATCTGCTCCTATTTTACGTGGCCAACACTATACCTAACTCAACCTTCAACCAATCACAAGACATGATATAAGAAATCCCTTTATCATCATCGATTAGACTCCAATAGGTCTATGGAAAATTCATATGCTTATTCTTCCATGTTCCCCTGAATTAGGGCTTGATATCTATTGTCCTAAATACTTTAGGAATAACCCTCCATCTCTTAGCATTCAATCAACTTGAGGAAAAGATAGAGTTTACTTCATATAGACATCTAGATCTGTCTAAAGTAACTCAATATGTCATGAATTACTGAGATATAATATTCCTCCATTAGGGCTCCTACAAGATATCCCTAAACCTTGACCTGTTCAGGTCCTCTTCAGACTTCGGCATCCCAACTTCAATAAGGCCTCTTACACATGCGCTGGTCCATCAAGGTATGTGACCTTATTTCCTATCCAAGATTAGGCCTTTTGGCCCTCTAATATTCCATGCACAAGGGTATCATCCATTACCTTGAGTCGTGTACAACTATGACTTGTTACAAAGATAAATACCCATAAAATATGCCCATAACACATCACAAAGTTGGTTGCCTTAGATATGATTCTCTTCTTGATTGAAAATACCCTTGATTGATTACTTAACCTTTCCTTTGATCCCTACTAGGCTGACTCGGCCTCCTTTAGGACTACATCTACATGAGCATACTTAATCAATATGATATCCCTCTTTCTTAATTTCCTTGGGGTAGATATATGCCTCTTCAAATAGCCCTTCCTAGGCCCCATAGGAACCATCTAGAACTTATGGTTTTGGTCCTCTATACTTGGGAATTAATTTTTATTTTTATTTTTTTAATATATTTTAAACCCCTTCTTGGGTATAAAATCCCTTTCCTTGGGTTTTTATCCAACAAATAATTTTGTGATCAAACTTCACAAACCCAAATCCAAGCTTATGGAGTACCTCCCAAGAAACATAATTCAATACTCCCTCTTAGCGAGGGAGGTACTTCCACTGCTTGGAAAGTATCCATCATCACTAGCGACACTAGCCCATTTGGAATCCATCAGTACATCATACCATGTAGAATGGATCATGCTATCTTGTTAGTGCCTCCGCCTCATTAGAACTTGAAGATATCAACCATCGATATTAGGGTTTCTCCCACTAAAATTAGATTCCCTCCAAATATACACAATATCCATTGGCTCAACCTAATTCCAATGTGAAAACTTTGATCAATTGGCCCTTCAAAGTCATTTTCGTACCATGTATATTTTCCATGGAAACATGAGAATCTGGATTTGGTATTAAAATATCTAGCACAAACACACTCAAAATCCACTACAAACTACTTTTCACATTGAAATCTACACACATAAATGAATCAACTAGTGCACATGGTAAATTTTTAACTTCAAACCCTTCTTTGTTATATTATGAACTATAATAGAACAATATTAGGGCTCTTGTATGAGGGATCATGTCCCATTACAATCAACCAGATACAAGAACATAACTAGGGCTTAATGTCAATCACTTTGACAACCAATCTACCCTAAACAAGACAATACTTGACCTAATTGCTGATGGTGGACAAACATAGCCCTTCCAGTCTACATTCTCTTAACACATCTTTCGGGCCCTCTTTCCTCCCAAATTGCAACACCTTAATCTCCCTCTATCATTGATCACAAGTCCTTTAGTTCATTGAACATTGGCTAAGTCAATCTTCCCTTTAGCTACTCCCTTTTTCTTCAAGGTCACTTGCACATTGGGTCTTCAATCGGTTGTTCACAACTCTATTTGTGAAAAAATATTTGTTATGCCCACTTTTTCCTTCTTTTTCCACTACAATGATGGTAATTCTAGGGTTTAGAGGCTTCCCACTATCACTGAATAATACTTATGATACTCCATAGAACTATGAATATTTGATGTTGAAATTTGCAATAAGAAACAATGCAATTGGCATCCAGAAACAACATGAAAATGCACACACACTATTGTGGTATCACAAGTCACACAGTGATGGATCCTAGCGACACATTAGTGTGCAACCAATTTTTAAATAAATTGAAAAATTAATTGTAATATTATCTTATAACAACTTGTAATAGTTAACTAAGTGTGATAGACTTAGTTAGCTCAATAATTTCAAGTTGAGGGTCAAAGGATAGGCATGTAGAGTTATTATATTATTAATAGGGTCCAGTTGCAATTGTAGCACTAGTGTAGTGTGAGTGGGATCAACTAACTCACATTAATTGACTTAAAATTAGTTTAACTAGTTCTAACAGTTTGATGAGCTCGTGGAAGATCAAGTGAATTAAAATAGATTTAATTCACCAGTATTGATCTACCAAGTAACTGATGATTCACTATTTATAGTTTCATGCATGCTAATTCTAGTGGAGACCCAATTGAGACAAAGGTTCAAGGCAAGTAAACTATCAGTTGTCTTTTTAGAAAACTACCCAGAGGCATTTATATAACCACAAGAATCCCATGATGAATGGTGCAATCAAGGAAGGCTGAATTTCCTATTTAATAGGGTTTTAAGTCTATAGGGATTGTGTAAGTAGGGTAGGTTGAGGGTAGGCTGATAATTGGCTATGTGTTTGTCCAGTTTTTTCTAGATCAGTGTGAAGAAATTGGTAGAGTGTATGAGGTTGTGGTGAGCACAAATACATTGTATTGTTTCATGATTCCTTGGTTAATTCTACAATAAATATGGAGGGGTTTTGAGCAATTTATTTCCCTAGGAAATATCTGGTGTTGTGTATTGATTTAATTCTTTCTCTTACTTGCATCTGATTGAGTGATCATGTTTTATATTCCGCAAATATTGTAGAAGGATTCAGTATCTTGTTTTAGTACATTACATGATCGGATTGAGTTCATTGATATAATATATACATGGTATCATAGCTTATATATAATTTCTACATGGTATCAGAGTGCCAGGAATCCCAATAGTGGAGAAGAAATTGAGTTTTTGTTGAATAGTATACAAATTTGCGGGTACTTTATTTGGAGCTAGAAGCGGATCAATATTTCTTTCAATGGCTTGAGACTCGAATATGCACTCAAGGGAAGTTCGAATTATATTTCATGGAAGGATAGGATGGAGACAGTGTTGGAGGACAATGGTTTACAGGAATTCATAGATAATGATATTCCCAAGCCCGCGGTAGAAGATGCCAAAATTCTTGATGCATGGTAGAAGAAGGTAGCAAAGGCGAGGAGGATCTTGTTAGAGGGAGTTCTAGGTTATATTATCTTGAGTCTCCATGGAAAAGAAACTCCATATGTTATGTGGAAGGCCTTGAAATATTTGTATCAAAGCAGCAGTGACCACAAAAAATTGGCACTCAAGGACAAGCTCAGGAAAATCAAAATGGAGAAGGGCGACACAATACATAAATACCTGACCAAGTCCACTCAATGCTGATATGAGCTTGGAAGTGTTGGGATTACTATATTTGATGATGACTTGGTGTGCCTATCACTTCTAGGCCTTCCCAATAGCTAGCATAGTTACCAGGACTCTGTGAATGGGAGGGAGAAGTAACCAGATTGGGAGCGACTATGGTCATATTTCTCAAAATGATTTGTAGTCTCACCCGAAGTAGTATGGGGGGTGTTGGAACCAAGTTTCCACACCTTTAGAGAGAGTTAAATTATGTGGGTGTCTTTAGATCTAAGACAACTGTGATCTAATCTTCGCAACAGAAGCCCTAACAAGACAGATTTAGATCAATTTACGTAGGTTATCCTATGTGCACACAGATACAGATCCCGCAGTCCTTCCAATAGTCCTTAATACATAACATTCAAGATAAACAATGATATATTCATTCATTTATCATTCATCTAAGGTAGAAGACAGTTGCAAAACCAATCCAAATATAGACAACATAGTAAATAGAAATAACATGAAGAAACAGACCATAAAGAAAAAGACAAATGCATTTGATACTCAGATTTCATCCAAAATGTTCCTTTATTATTTCACAGTTTAGATCTTCCTTACAACACTTTCATTCCACCCGTGCACACAGCTAGCGGAGTCCATACACAACAAGACTAAGGTCTTCATGCACACAGCCAGCAGGAGCTTTATAACCCAGACAAGTTCGCTTCCTAGCTCAGAACATCAAAACATATCAGAATTCTTATCACTGCTATTTCTCGACTCGATCGAGACTCCTATTTATACCTTTAGCTTGCGCTCATCTAAGGTCCACAAATTTTGGTTTGGACCCCCTAGTTCTACCCTTTGGCCCATTACAAATCATGAGGGAATTTTACCATTTCCAAATCCCCTTGACCTGTGCTTCGCTTAGCGCACACAACTTAACTTACAAAAACTTACAAAAAATATAATATTTTTATCCAAAATTCAGTCCAAAAGGACCGTGCTCCAACAGGACCCCAACACAATATTCTGACTTGTCTCGAGTCACAACGGTGTTGGGTTCTTCATTTTGGTCTGGAATTCTTCAATGGCAGCAACAAAGGGTGCCAAGACACCCGCGCTCTGATCTGTTTCACTCTGCACTATGTCCACCAACTTTTGTGACATAACCCTTCTACATCTAGATTGATGTTTTGATAGGTCTGATTTAGATTCTCAACAGCTGCATCCAGGTCCTATGACGGCTTGATCGCCTCATCTGCATATGGCTTCATGTGCTCTATCACGGTCTGTTTCTTCCTCTGTAGATCCTCTACTTCATCGCACAAAATTTGACTCATCTCTAGGTGGGCCATGCGCTGAGTAGGGACAAAAGTGGGTAGGGCCTCTTGGAGGTCGTCGAATGCCTTCTCCTTTGTGTGAAATTCTTGAGAAATCTTCTTGACTAGTGGGCCTATTTGCACAAATTTCCAGAGTTCCATCGCTCTTTCTAGTAGCATGGAGCCCTTTTCCACTATGGTAGCGATACTTTCTGAGGCTTCCTTCTCTAAGGTTTTATATTGTATGTGCACCTATGGGGGAGTCTCTGGCTGCAACTCCATTTCCAAATATGAAGTAGTAGGTACCGATCCGAACGAATGAATAAAAATATGAACCCACTTAATCTAGGTATTTTCCTTCCAAACCTCCACCCACATGACCAAGTGCTTGCGCGGGTCTCCCCAACCATAGAAAATCTCAATTGGTGGGGTAGTGGGAGGCTCACAACGCAACATCATCATTTTCCTACATTTCTCCCAGTCCTTCAAAAATCCCTTGGGCATATCTCACTAACGTGTTGGGGTCGCATGTGTTGTCACTCATTAAGTTTTGAAACATTTATTGATAGGGTCATGTATGTCACTCACCAAATGGGTAAGGTCTCCTAAGCCATTTCAATGTGGTATAGAATTTTTTTTTTACATTTTTAGCCTATCCTAAGTTTCATGATCACCTACATTTATGCCATTTCAGTCAAATCAGTCCCATGTCATGTTAGTTGTCATTCCCCATGCATTCAAACTTAAAAGGGTGCATCTATCATTTTTTCAAATTTTCGTAGTCTTTTACACAGGAAAACAATAGATTTTGCTACGAAACCACCTAATAGTTACATAGCGAATCTATCAGAAGCCTAAATAATTACGTTATGAAAATCTGTTTTCTAACCTGTCTTGTCAGAGTTGTATGAGGTGTCATTTTATGATTAGAGGAGTTAAGGTGGGGGTCATTCAAGGTTGTTATGGTAAATTTAAATGTACATAGTCGTTCTTGATGTCATCATTACCTTTTTAACCTGCATGTGTTATGATTGAAGCTCGAGCTGTCACTTAAACTATTAAACCTCACCTCAAATAGCCTTTTGTCATATTGTGATTTATCCTTGCATGTGAGTCAATTTCTGGAGAGCTACTTCATCGAGCCAAGCAGGTGGCTAGCAAGTTTTAATTCTGTAGGTGTCATCAGCAAGTGAGGTAGTGAATACTATAAAGCATCCATGGCTACAAGAAGAAAAACAAATAAGGTTGGACATTGTCACAAGTATGAGCCCATGGATATGAAATTACTCAATGAAGACCCTACTGCCACGGAGGTTTTCAAAAGGACTGGTTGCTTGCAATTTTTTCAAAGGTTGCAGGGCTTTCATTTATAGGTTTCAAAGGATTTTGCCACCATCTTCATAGGAACAGCTTCAAAGGTTGGAATTATGAACCTTACAATGACACCAGAAAGAATATCATCAGCTACAAGAATCCCTAGAGGTGGTGAAAAGTGGTTTAAAGGTATCAATTTCACAATGCAGGATTGTAAAGAGTTTATCAAACAACAACACAGTAGAGTTGATTTGACCAATGCTATCCCTAGGAGCTTCATGAAGGAGAATTATGCAAAGCTATTGATGGTCATTCAAAAGTATTTTACCTGTGAAGGAAGGTTTCACATGGTCTACTCCTATCATCTCAGACTTCTTCTGCATTTTTTAGGTAAGAGGGCAGTTGACCTACCTTTCTATTTATACAGAAGTCTAGGGAAAATGTCAGATAAGGTTCAAATCAAAACAGAGGGAAATGAAACTTCTCTTTTTCATCATGTTCTAATTAAGCTGTTAGTGTTAGAGGAAATGAGGAGGTTAGACAAAGATTCGATTTATTTCTTGTTCATGAGTGGTTATGAAATTGATGTGGTCAATCCTAAGAAAGCCTCCAAACCTAGAACTACTTCATCACCAGTTGTGGCAAAGGAAGTTGAAGAAGATAATAGATCATCTCCTCCAGAACCAGTGAACATGGAAGAAGAACCTTTACAGGAAAATGACACACCTCAAGCATCACCTGCAAAACAGAAGCATACATTCAGAAAACAAGGCAGCAAGAGAGACACTAGAACGTAGACATTAGATAAAGGAAATTTGGAGGATATCCTGCTATAGGGTAAACTGCTTGGGTGGTTGGTTTTCGTATATCCCTCTCAGGGCTTTTCGATGCCTGAGGCAGACAGTAAGATTAGCTATGTTGTTCACAAAGATGGCATGAGTATGTTCATATTAGCTTGAAATAACTTGAAGGAATACAATAGATAATTACCTCTTTGACGGTCTTGGAATCCCTTGGAGAGCGCTGTGCAGCAAAGTAAGAGTCCTTCTTCGCCGACTCAAAATCTGAGACCTGCAATCAGTCAAAGCACCCGTGTAATTTCTAATATAACAAGTATCCTGTCAATTAAATCAATGTACTACAAACATCTAGATTATACACATCTGAGCCATTCATATCATACTAAGTAAATATTGAAACAACAATAATAACATTAAGCATTGAATGGACAAAACGAACACAGTTATATGATTTTGAAAGAAGGAGGATTACAACCATCGGTTGTACCAAGCCCTGCTCAGTCTCCCAATCTCTCTTCTCTCTCTAGTGAAGAATTCCAAGTCAACCAGCTCTCTAGGAGCCTCTTTGACTCTTGGCCTTCACAATGTCACACTATTCTCTATTCCACAAGTATACAAGAACCTTGAACAATCCTTCGACCATCAATTAAGAGCCTTCAGCTCCTTCTTATAGGAGAGGGAGAAGGCCATTGTTGCCCTTCTCTTTCCACTAGTTTGGAATGGAAAAGGCTTAGATGTTTCCTTGATCTCCATGCTTTTGCCTCTCTTGGAGTTCAGTCTTCTATGGAAATGACCAATAATGAACTAGTGCTTCTGCAGTTTCCTTTGTGAGCTGACTCCTTTGTGAGGGAAAGTCGGAGATTCAAATCTTTCTCCGCGCTCTTTTCCCAATTCAAACTTAAAACACGGGTAACGCGTCCCTCCAGTGTAAACAGAGCGTTGCCCTAACCACTAACGCGGCCAATGTATTTCTTGCCTGCGTTATAATGCTCTTGTTCTGTTCTATATATGCGTTACCCTGGCAGAAATAGGTTTAATTTAGGTCTTTGTACTTCTTCCATATTTGTCTTCCCCTCTGAGCTGATGAGGAGGTATTTTGACCTATAACAGATGCCCCCTAAAGTGTGAGGTCAGAGACGAAGACGATGGCCGAAATACTTTATAATTTGTAGAGATAGAGAGAGATTGAAAGACTGAGGAAAACCTGAAATAACAACATATGTCAGAAAATATAGTATTTGCCTAGAGTCGGGCATGTCCCATGCTTAGTAGCTTTAAACAACATGATTTCTCTAGAATAGAGATATGAAGAATCTATCCACCAATAGGCACAATGTGGAAGTGTCTGTCATAACAGGATCAGGCTGAAGAAGCTGTCTCCATAAACAATATCGTAGCTTGGGGAAGGGAACACAACTTTAATGGTGTAGCCTTTGCCCCAAGGTCTTGACCGCCGATTCACTTAAACTGCATATTTCTCAACATGTGAATGAGGGAGTTGTCATCGAACATGTGAGAAATCGTCTGATTACCAGTCAATAATGAAAACTGTTAACAGACGCGAAGGTGGCCACCGATAATGATGATGGTTTCTAAGATGCCCAGTACAATCTAGCGAGTGTGAATAAAAGGAGTTGAAGTCGAACACTCGTAGAATCATTCGACCAAGAGCCAATGATGAAGACCCTTGATCAAACACAAGACTACCTGCCACTGATGTCTGTAGGTATCCGGGTACTGATGGGTTTCTGGATCAACTTCCTAGATAAGATGTTGAAGTCGATAGGAAGTGATCTGTTGAAAGGTAGGCACTGAGGCGTCCTACATCAGTCAACACGAAACGAAAACCAATTGATTTTGTTTATGATTTGAGATAAGGAAGAGTAAATGGGAACGTCAGACGACAAATAATTTCTGGCATAATGAATGGTTTGGTTGATAACAGGAGCAGTAGATAACGAGATCTGCTTGAACAATAGAAGGCACTCTAGCAGGGTACTAGGCAGCTGAAGCGTGTTGAACACCAAAGAGTGTGTTAGGATTTTACCGGTGGAGGGACACTGGGAAATGAAGGCTAATACTCATAGATGGTAGGGTTCGGCTAACTGCGAAAGAGTTTTCTGGGAAGTGCCATGTTCAAGAATTTTGCTACCAAATCGACTTTTTTTGAAAATGTAATAGAGGTAGTATCCATTTTGTCCAAATTTTTCCCCGTCTGATTAAGTTTAACGAGTCTAGACGAGTAAACTCGGTGAATTTTTCATGTTTAAAGAGTCTGAAAAATGTCAGGAAAGACAACTCTGTGCCCCATCTGATTAGATTTAACGAGTCCAGATGAGCAAACTCGGTGAATTTTTCACGTTTAGAGAGTCTTAAAAATGTCAGGAAAGACAACTCTGTGCCCCATCTGATTAGATTTAACGAGTCCAGATGAGAAAACTTGGTGAATTTTTCATGTTTAGAGAGTCTGAAAAATGTCATAAAAGACAACCCCATGTCTTGTCTGATTAGGTTTAACGAGTCCAGACGAGTAAACTCGGTGAATTTTTCATGTTTAGAGAGTCTGAAAAATGTCGTAAAAGACGACTCCATTGGGGTACCTTTGTCATGTCTTGATAACCGGGCACGGCAAAGGGGTAATAGTAAGCCCGAAACAGTTCATTTTCCGTAAGTTAGTCCATGGAATCTGGAAAAGTGAGAAATCTAAGTTCAATGGACGTCTACCTCATTTTGTTATGAGTACGAGGAGACGAAGTAAACTCAAATATTCTTTGTGAAATATTAACGAGTCCAACAAAGAAAACTCGGTACCTCCGTGAAATTTTAACGGGTCACGCGGAGAAAACTCGATTTACTTTTTCTGTTTAAAGAGCTTTGAAAAAGAGGAAAAGAATGGCTCCTTGTTCTCTGTCTCAATAGTTTAACGAGTCTGACAAAGGTGACTCGAGATTTTTTCGGTTTTATGAGCGAGAAAAAGATTCCTAAAAAGAATGCTCAGTACTTCTCCATAGTTTTAATGAGTCTGAAGAAGAAAACTCTAGGTTTTTCGGATTAACGAGCAAGAAAAGACCAAAAAAGAACGCTCGATGCCAACTTCGTATAATTTTAACTAGCCCGAAGAAGAGAACTCGAGGTTTTTCAGATTAACGAGCAAGAAAAATACCGTAAAAAGAATGCTCGATAAACCATGAGTATGTCTGCACATAAATCTTGATCCCTTATTAGAATCATCAGTACCAAATCTCGAGAGTTGCGACATGTGTACAGCAAGGAATCACAACTTTGCCGACTGACTTAAGAGATTCAAGCCCCAGAATTTGCTATAAGAAGGTCAGAAGACATTCATTTTCACTGTTTTGAGTGCTGTGAAGAAGCTCTGGAGTGGAAAAGGGGTTAAAATTTCAGCTGACGATTACAGTCAATCCGGGCAACAATATTCTATTCCGCGAGATCCAGGTAAGAGCTAGAACCTCCTGTTATCATTTAATTGCCAATTTTTTAGTTTTTGCTGGTTCAAAATTAGGAAATTTTGAGGCCCTAGAAAAATATTTGCGCCTAACGCGGGTCAGGAGTACAACAGCCACGTTAAACGCATAAACCGTGAGGGAAGTACACGTTAGAACGCTCTATTTTGTATTAGTGCCCGCGTTAGACATAACATGCTTTCTAAAAATTCAAGTTTTCCATTTTTGAAGTGGTCCAGGCAAATTTTAATCGATTGGAAATGTTGCATTTGTAGGTGTTCAGCTGTTAATCATGAGTATCTGGCGAGAGAGAGAGCATGAGCAGGAAGAACAAGAGATGGTGACGGATGCGGCAAGTTTAATGGCTCTCCGGAGGTGTAGATTGCTTAAGTATGCCCGTTTAGAACTGATGAGGGGTCAAGAGGACCTCCTGAGGTGGCTGATCCAGCAGTGGGACGAACGGCATCATGTCTTTCGGATTGGTGGCAACGAGCTCGCCATCGAAAAAGATGATGTTTACTTTTTGACCGGCTTTTCATGTCGTGGGGCGAGGCCCAATTTGACGGGGTCCAGAGCTGACCCTCGTTCCACTACTGATTTGATCTATGCACACTGCATACGTGGCACCCAGGCTGTGAGTAACCGGATACCTATTGCACAGGTGACTTTGAGACCCTTGCGGTCTATTCTATGGATGATTGTTCGCTTGGCAGGTGCCAAGAGTCATCATGTGGCGACCAAGGCTCAGATGCTCCTAGCCTTGGATTGTATGCAGCCTTAGGTTTTCGACTGGTGTGACGGTGTGGTTCGTCGGGTCCGAGCAGAGCTTACTGCATGTAAGACCCGTACTCAAAGATAGTTTGGGTACGGAACACTGATTTTTTCTTTCATACTGGAGCGGGTACCACTGATGAAGCCCAGGATCCCTACAGCGCCATTGGGTCCACGCGAGCCGAGGCAGGCTCGGTGGGCCACTTTTCTTCGACGGACTGGAGAGAGTCCCATCCGTCATTGTTTTGATGAGGGATTTTTTGATTGGGTGGACTCTCAGATCATCATGATTGAGGATTATCCCTATGCAGGGATGAACTTCACAGGCGATCTCGAGTTAGTCTTGCCCCCTGGCACCCAGTGGGGGCCCGATGGTAAGAAAAAATGATCAGTGCTTTTCAAAGAAGTTTTTTGTTTTTTAGCTTTTGAATGTTTATGTAAAAAAAATTTTGTTTAGAAAGGGGTGAAAATTTAGTTTTGACATGAAAATTTTGCTTGCTTGACACAGATGTGGCACCTGTCCATCCAGCTGGGGCCCCTCGCTATGCACAGCGAGGATTGCAGCTACCCGGGGTTGGCGCACCTGTAGAGGATGCGGAAGCCGGCGACGACGATGATACCCAAATTTTACATGAACTCTCCAGGAACCTGGAGGGTCTGAGTATGGGTATACCGCCGCTTCCTATGCGGGAGGTTCCAGTTCGTATGTAGCGGCATACTGTGGGTGTGCCGGAGAGATACCTGGTTCCTCTGAGGAGGATAGCTAGAGCAGTTGTATGCTATTATGAGCATCAGGCTTAGCTGGTGGAGTAGATGTATTAGTGTCAAAGCATGGCTTAGTGTAGCCAAATTTTGTAAAACACCCCAAGTTTTGGGAGATTTTTTTCTTTTTGATGTTTATTGTGTACTGGACATGACATATGTATATATATATATATATATATATATATATATATATTTGGTGATTTTTGTGTTTTTAAATTTTTATGCATTTTTTGATGGGATAAAAATATACGTACTCATGAGTAAATCTTTTACAATAAATGTGACAAATGCCAATCTAACACATAATTTGCCAAAGAAGCGGCTAATGCATTAAATTCTCTAGGAACGTGCTCAAATGTGATTGTTTGAAATTGACGCTCTAAAAGTCGCACTCGTAAAAAATAACGTAAGAACACAGGGTGGCAGACACGGTAATGATTATTTAACTGCATAATGATGAGTTGGGAATCTAACCTGACCACTAAATCGGAGATGTCACGAGATGCCGCTTCCGTGAGGAGTTGGATCACTGACATGTACTCGGCGACATTGTTGGTGGTGTTACCTAGGAAGATCCCCCCGGAACCAAGAAGGTTCGACTCAGGAGTATAGAGAACCCAAGCAGCTGAAGCAATGTGTCTAGTGTGACGACTAGCACCATCTGCATACCCGACGTATGATAACGAATGTGATGAAATCTGTGCGAAAGAAAAAGATTACATGAGAAAAACACCTTAAACCAAACAAATAATCCAGAAGCATCAAAAATAAAAATAGGCAAAACTTATATACATAAAATTACAAAGCATATGCCTAGTGCGAAACTAGGCAAAATACTTCTTCAGATAGAGCCCGTTGCGGGGCTCCTCAAGTGGAATTCCATTACAGTCCTGTAGTTCGTAAGCTCCTTTTGATAGGGCTTTATTAATGATGTAAGGACCGAGCCACAATGGTTGGAGTGTTCCTGCCCCCAAGAGGTCGTGTTTTTTATCATAAAGTAGAACAAGATCGCCCTCTTGGAAAGAACGAGGCTTGACAGATTTGTCGTATTGAGCTTTAACTCGGCGATGGTGAGCTTCAAGTGCCTATGTAGCATCTCGACGAGTTTCATCCAAATGATCGAGCGAGAGCAAGCGCTCTTCTGTGGCGGTGGTGCCAGGCAAGAGCTCAATGGAAAGTTTGAGTGATGGGATTTCTCACTCGATTGGAAGTACTGCCTCCAGGCCGAAAGTAAGTTGGGAAGGTGTGATATTTGAAAAGCAATACGGAATATTTTCCATGATACCTGTCTTGACCGAGATATCAATGAGAAGTGTCTTGGAAATATTACCCATGTTCCCTTCCGAATCGATAGTGTGGACAGTCGTATAAGAGGAGGAAACTATCTCAGGTTGGTCAAAAGATGGGATTTCAGTTTTTATCGCCTCCGAATCAATTGTCGAAGCGCGATGGTGAAACTCTCCCCAAGGTCGTTCTTCTAATGACATGATCTCTCGAATAGCTTCGTCTGTAGGCCAGACTTCATTGAGGAGATCCTTAGAGAGAGCTGTTATGGGAGAGAGGGTTGTACCTGTGGTCGAAAGCATATCAGTGGAGGGTTCAAATGCGGTTTGGATGGCTTGGTAAGAGAACTCAACCGGCGAAAGCGGCATCTGATCTCCATAGGAATCAATATCTGAAGGTGCCGGGATGATCCATGGGTCGATAGAGCCATCCGAAGAGGTGGATATCATTGCAACCATGTTTGGGATCTGCGGCGGCGGTAGAGGAAAACAACCCAGTAGGGAAGATGCCTTCAGAAGACCGGTACTGATACTGACGTAAGAGTCAGGGACACCTCCTATTAGGGGTACAGAGCTACTTGGTAAAGTGGAATAATCAGGGGTGCAGAAGGATAGATGGTCGACCATGACTATTTTCCCATCCAATGGAAATAGGATGAGTCGGAAGACCGAAGACACGATAGCGGTCATAGCATAAGACCAACTGCGACCGAGCAATAGATTATAGTCGAGATGACGCTCTACGACTTCAACGTCCACGTTTACCGTTTTCCCACTCAGAGTGATGGGAAAGCTAGCAAGGTATCCTTTTGGTAAGAAAGTGTGGCCATCGAAATCTTTGAGGGAATTCGATGGCGGGGTTAGAGTAGGAGAACCTAAATTCAACCAGTAAGCTTGTGACATAATGCAGGTCGAAGCACCTTCGTCTATGACAGTGCGATGGATGGGTCTCCCTTTCGACACAATCTACACCTGGAATGCGAGTTGATGCGAGAGACGAGGTTTAGCCTTTTCCATATCAAAGACTGCTAGCATGGAATCCTCGGGATCTATTCCACCAATGGCCGAAAGCAAGGCTTTCCTTTGTGCTGGACAAGTTTGTAATACTTCAAGTGTAGACATAGCTGATGGTGCCTGCGCCAAATCTTCTACAATATTGTAGTTTTGGGCTGCACGTGCAGAGGTATTATGAGTCGTGCGTCGAAGTGTCCCTTTGGGGGGACGAATTACAGGTTCAACAGTAAGCCTTTCGATATGTAAATCGTTGGGTGGTGGCGGATTGGAACTAGTTCCCGGTTCCTGAGCATCTATGGTAGGAGTTCCATAAAGCTTGGCGCGAGTTTGAAGGTCAATACTCTCGATGCCATAAATGGCAGATGGTCCTTCACCGGAAGGATACGAACCATCATTGCCCCGTTGATGGGGTTGTGGCGGGTTGTCAACCATATGTTGATGTTGCTGCTATTGATTGGGGAAGGGATTATGAAGAACGACAGGTGTTCTCCCAGAATCCTTGTTAGCAATAAAATCGGTGCATTCCTGCAACCGAGGACATTTGTATGTCAAGTGGTCCTCCGCACAGATTTTACAAGGAAATTTCATGGGTTTATCCTTTCCTTTGTCATTTCTAGCAGCATTTTTCTGATTAGCGTTATTCTGATTATCAGACTGCTCTTCCGAAGAAGATGTTTTCTTCTTATTCTTCCTATTTTTTCCACTAGGTTTTTGTGAGGTTTGCACCGAATTTACCTCAGCAGAAGGGAGAGGAGTCGTTTGGTGGGGGGCGGTGGCAGCAGAGGATGGCTGGGAGGTTTTCCCCTGAGAATGATTGGTGGCTACACCAGAGATCGTGCCAATGAGACCATCGGCATGAGCTCCGATTTTCTGAGTAGCCGGAGGATTTGGGTTACCAGGGGCATGGGGGAGAAAATCGTAAAGCGTGCCAGATTGTGAATAGATTAAATCCAAGTTTTGGGCACGAAGAATACATTGATCTTCTGTCACTGCACCAGAAAGGCCAATGTCTTTAGAGATGTGGGGTAAAAGAGACTTGCAAAACCAATTGGCCAAGAGATGGTCTGGTATTGGCGCTTTGACGAGCCTCCTCCTACGTCTCCATTCATGAATATGGTCGGAGATGTGGGTGGCGGTGTCTTGGCGCAGCGATGTTAACAATTTTGTTCCGGTTTCCACTCTAATTGGTAGTTGGAAGTTCTTTAAGAACTCCGTCGCTAAAGCGCCAAACGTATTGATGGCGGCACGTGGTAATTCAATGTACCACTTGGCGGCATTGCCTGTAAGGGTGCGGGAAAACAGTCGAAGTCGGACACTATCATCTACCATGGAATTGGATATGGACCATAAATGGAAGGTAGTGATGTGTGCGGCCGGGTCGTCCCCATGCTTCCCGTCGAACTTTGGGATATCGGAAGGAATCTTATGCGGTATTGGAGGCCAAAGCGAGTTGTGGTTGATGGGGTCGTTCGTCAGCTTATGGATGTCGGGTATGTCCAAAGCTGCCAAGAATGGCAATTGTGGATTTGCCCCCGAGTCTAACCAAGGCAGTATGGGCTGACTATTTGGACCATAGGGTCCCCCCATCCATGTGTTACCAGAAGGGTAAGTGGGAATTTGATAAAAAACCTCCCATAGGTGGAGGAGTAGGAACATACAGTTGCTTTCCATAGGGAATAGTGTATTGAGGGGCAAATGGTTGGTTGCCCCCAGCGTAAAAGTGCCCTCCCACTCCAGAAGGAGGTTGGGGTTGGTTAGTCCAAATGGATGCAATAGAATTTCCCAGAGGTATACTAGTATTTGCATAATTTGGCAACGGTATAGATCCTACACCTATGTTTGAACCACTTAAGGGGATAGTATTTACAATGGGTTGTCCCATTTGTCCTAAGGATTGCATAGGAAGAGAAAAATTCCCTGCTACCTGTGTACTGATAACACTGCCCCCTGGTATAGTGGCCAGGGGGTTTGAACTCAACAGAGGGTTCCAATCGAAAGGGTTGCTAAAGGGCACCGAAGTAGTCGTGCTCGTGGGAGGAGCTACCGTGGTCCCCAACGTGGTCACGATAGGAGTAGATGCCGAAGGGTTCGGTAAACTACTGACAGTTGTGTTGACCATAGGGTTGGGGGTAGGCATATGTTGACTACTGGGGTTACCCAGTAATGGCATAGAACTGACCACTGGCGGGGAGGATGGTGGCGAACCAAGGATGGTTGCCATTGGCATCGTCCCTGTGGATGCCGGTGGTGAAATAGATGTTGGTGTGGCCGCAGACATATCTGGGCGTGGTGGAATCTGGACTATCACAGGTCCTAACGGATCAGTGAGTGGAGGATTGTAATTAGGTACAACGCCTTCAGTGAAAGGGTCCTCCGGGAGTTCCGGCTGATAAGGGTCTATGTGATAATCCAGATTAGTCAGAGGAGACTGCTCTTCCGTAGAAGGCCCGGGTTCACCAAGGTTCAATCTTTCCTCTAGGGTGAGAGGAGGTAGACCTTGCTGTCATTGAGACAGACGGCATGGGTCAGGGGATGCCATGGTGACCGATTTAATTTTAATTTTTTTTTTTAAATGTGATGTATTATGAAGTCTCAAATGACAGTATCCACACAACTACTAAAAAGAAAAGACTCTCTAAAATCAATCAGCAAGCAGGCAGTGTAGGGTGCCCTGTCTGAGTACTACCGTTCACTGGTGATGAAATCCAGTCTCACAATAGCATACAGAGAGGGTTGGTCGAAAGTACAGTTACGGTCACTCTAGAGCTTCGCCCGAACCTCAGACGATAGGTGTAAGCACTCTCGTAAAGACGAGTACCCTCCTAAAGACCGAAGACAGAGTGGGTCCGTCTGTTTTAGGTACCAGGACAGCCCGTCCCAGTCACCTTGTGTAAGTCCCTAAAAGTATGGCCACTAAGGATACCTCAAATCATAGACATCATCAGGGGGGTCCACGGTCAAGGACAGTGTGCTATATGGGCAGAATACCTAGATCCCCGATCTAGTTTCGACATCCCCGAAGGGAACCCCAATATATAACACACCCACATGATGCAGTCGAAGGCGGGCTACCTTCTAGTGCACCCAAGTGTTGTCTCGCGCTGAGCTCTGGTAAAGGAACAGTCCCAATAATGTGAGTGCAGCAGGATTTCACTCATTAATGACTCTAGTTTTCAAGTTTTGAGACCTTGGGTAGTTTTCTCACTTTCCTAACCCAAGATCCTAGCCTGAACCACTGTTTGTGTGAGCTCAAAAAATATTTATTAGATTGATTTTATTATCGCTTTGTTTTTAGTGTACTTTGTTATTAGTCTTGCGGAGGGGGAATGGACGTATGAAGTATAGTGAGACTCTGACTCAAGAAACCATGCAAAACATGCTCTAAATATTAACTTCAATGAAGAGTGTTTCTACAAGGAGAGGTTTCTTTTTCAATCATCCATGCACCAACATGTAAATAACACAGCTCAACTTTTAAGATTCAGACTTCTATCTACCTCTTTTAACAGTCTGTGAACTAAACTTTCAGAATAAACTCAGCTAAATGCAAAAAAAAAAAAAAAATCTCTTTTTTTAAAAGTAAATGTTTTGCACACTAACTAAAGTAAGAGAAACAAATAATCAATGCCAGCTTAGCAGACAAGCACAGGGATTCAGTCAGTGAAAGGTACTGGTGGCCAAAAAACTCTACAGCTAAAACACAGTCACAGTAGTGAACAACAAGGTGTTTGGCTGAGTAACACTCTGTCTGTGAGAAAATACAGCGTTATAACGCAATGTATTTAAGTCGAGACTGCGTTATAACGCACTGGATAAACTACATAGGTCGCGTTAACCAGGGAAAAGCTCTTCAGTTGGCCAGACAGGAACAGGATTGAACTCTGCAAGCGTTTGGTATGTCTACTGGGCATCAAAAAATGGTCAGAAGGATACTGAACAGAGGAGAGAAGAAACGAAAGGAAAAAAAGTCTGGAAACTATGGGGAAAATCCCCAGTGGAGTCGCCAATTCTGCTATAGGGTAAACTGCTTGGGTGGTTGGTTTTCGTATATCCCTCTCAGGGCTTTCTAGTGCCCGAGGCAGATAGTAAGATTAGCTATGTTGTTCACAAAGATGGCATGAGTATGTTCATATTAGCTTGAAATAACTTGAAGGAATACAATAGAGAATTACCTCTTTGACGGTCTTGGAATCCCTTGGAGAGCACTGTGCAGCAAAGTAAGAGTCCTTCTTCGTCGGCTCCAAATCTGAGACCTGAAATCAGTCAAAGCACCCGTGTAATTTATAATATAACAAGTATCCTGTCAATTAAATCAATGTACTACAAACATCTAGATTATACACATCTGAGCCATTCATATCATACTAAGTAAATATTGAAACAACAATAATAACATTAAGCATTGAATGGACAAAACGAACACAGTTCTATTGATTTTGAAAGAAGGAGGATTACAACCATCGGTTGTACCAAGCCCTCCTCAGTCTCCCAATCTCTCTTCTCTCTCTAGTGAAGAAGTCCAAGTCGACAAGCTCTCTAGGAGCCTCTTTGACTCTTGGCCTTCACAATGTCACACTATTCTCTATTCCACAAGTAAAAAAGAACCTTGAACAATCCTTCGACCATCAATTAAGAGCCTTCAGCTCCTTCTTATAGGAGAGGGAGAAGGCCATTGTTTCCCTTCTCTTTCCACTAGTTTGGAATGGAAAAGGCTTAGATGTTTCCTTGATCTCCATGCTTTTTCCTCTCTTGGAGTTCAGTCTTCCATGGCAATGACCAATAATGAACTGGTGCTTCTGCAGTTTCCTTTGTGAACTGACTCCTTTGTGAGGGAAAGTCGAAGATTCAAATCTTTCTCCGCGCTCTTTTCCCAATTCAAACTTAAAACACGGGTAATGTATCCCTCCAGTGTAAACAGAGCGTTGCCCTAGCCACTAACGTGGCTAATGTATTGTTTGCCTGCGTTATAACGCTCTTGTTCTGTTCTATATATGTGTTACCCTGGCAGAAATAGGTTTAATTTAGGTCTTTGTACTTCTTCCATATTTGTCTTCCCCTCTAAGCTGATGAGGAGGTATTTTGACCTGTAACATATCCTGCATGCAATTGACATTGAAGAGTCACCCATTGTGAAAGCTGAAGAAATTGAAGATGGAGGAAGAAAGATGAAGAAAGGTAAGACTACTAAAAAACTAGATTTTGTAGGTGATGATGCTGGTTTCATATTTAAACCAAGGAAGCCAATGAAGAGACATGCAAAGAAGGTCATGGAAAGTAAGGAGACTGAGAAACTTAATGAAGCTGCTCATCCACTAAGCATCATAGATCTATCTTCATCAGCAAAGGAGGAACTGGTTATCAGGCAAAGAAAGGGCAAAGAGAAAATGATTGAAAAATCATAAAGAGAAACCCTCAAAGAGCAATTGAAGGAGGAAGGTAAAGAAATATCAGTTTTAAAGCTAGAGGCAAAGAAGCATAGAGCTGAGAATGTTCAATTTTAACAGATGAGGAAAATATGGGAAGAGAAAGTCACAAGTGCTTCAAAAACTTTGGACAATACAGAAAAGTTGTTGAAATGGACTTAGCCATTAAGAGGGGAGGTTAAACATGTTAGGAGGATTAACTTGCACTTACAATCCAAAAATAGAGCATTAAAATACCAAGTGGAAGATCTTCAGGAGCAGTTGGATTTAATTCAAGTGGAGTTATAAAATAAAGGGCTAAAGATGAAAGTGATAGAAGAACCCATCAGGAAATTAATTGTAAATTGAGATGAAACACCACAGGAGTAAAAAATTGAGTTGGAATATGTTTTATCATGTTCATCATTGACAAAGAACCTAAAATTTACCTCTGGATATCAATTTTTGAAGACAATCTTGAACTCAACAAATTTTGGTTTTTTGGACAGTTTCGTAGTGTACCTTAGGGTTGAGGCCAGAAAAATGCTACGAAAATTTCTGTAGGTGCATTTTTTCCTTTAAATTTAGTTTTGTCAAGTATTATGGAGGAATATTGATTTTTTTCAAAATGTCTTGGCATATTTAAGGTGTTTTAACAACAAATGTGTCAAAGAGATAGATGGAAAAGGAATTTTTCATGCGCTACCGAAACTCGCTACAAAACTGCCTAAAATGCCCTGTTTCATACCGAGGATATTTTTGAAGAGTTTTGAGAATTCCAATAGCACATTAGCCAACTGGGGACCTCCAGAATGTCAGTGGACCATATCAGCAGAGATTCATGGCTCAAAAGGAGTGCCATACAACCAGCTCATTAGTCAAATCAATGTTTAAAGTGAAGGTCATCCATCCCTAAAAAGTAGGATTATGTTCCAGAGATCTAGGGGTGTTTTGAAGATGTAAATTGGTGGTGAATTATGGTGAATTATCCCTCAAACATGTGACATCAATTATGTAACAGTTTCACTTTTAGGAGAACCAAATGTAATTAATAGGAGATAGAGTCCTATTAGGAGTTTGTTTTCTTTAAGGATAGTTGTCCTTTTTTTGTTTCATGTTATTAGTTTTAGTTATGATAGGTGTCAGATTAGAATTCGAAGATCTAGCCAGCTTGGCAGATCATCTACATTGTAAAAAATTTCTATTTATAGACTAAACATCGAAGAGGAAAAGTTTGGAGAATATTGCACCAAATTGCTGCTTGTATGTTTTATCCATTATCAGTAATATACAGTGACATTCTATTTCCAGACTTGATATTCTCATGATATTTTTGATGTGTTATTTCTTTGTATATTTATGTCTAATCACTTGCAGTGGATTTTATCTCTAATTACTCAAAATTCCTTATGTTATGTGTATGAATTATCTTTGTTAAAAACCTCTATCTGCCTTAGCTTCCATGTGAAGAACCACTGTCACTAAGAGTATTGATGTTGACTCCATAGCCCAATGGTAGCAAGCCTTCAATTTTCAACCTGCAATCATACAAAACCAAGTCAAAATTCATAGAGTTAGCCATCTATTTTTATCTTTATTCAAAATCATAACCCCCCTTTGAGAGAGCCCTATCAAACAGAAGAGGCTAATATTCATTTAGAAGTGGTTTGAAAGAATTACATAGATTTGATTGATGTGCAGCCAATCAAGATCAATTTGTTGTTAACATTTTGGTGCGTCTACCAGGATTCTGAAGACATATTTACCAATTTTTTTGTGGAAACAGTTAAGCTGAACTCTTGGAGGTATCAGGAGCTCAGAATTTTTTCGAGGTTGCAACTACCTTGGTGTCTCCATTACAAATTTTTATGTTTAAAGGTGGCTTCGAGAAGGAGATATACGAGGAGAAATCCAAATCCTAACCCACCTACCATTGTGGATAATCCAAACATAATTTCCAAAGGCATTGGAAGAAACTCTTTAAAATTAGGTATTCCATCACACTCAACAGCTTTGTCCTCTGAAATTGTAAGAAGTCCTGAAGATAAGAAATTTGATGATAAGATTCAAGAATTTTTTTTTAGGTCTAAAAGTGAAAATGAATTGACTGAGATTGTTATAGACCTACAAAGATGAGGTATTGATACCTCAACCCTAGTGACCAAAAAAATAAAAAGAAGAATTTTGGGATGTAGTTATATCAGAATTACTGTTAGAGAGGGAGTCTTTTGATAAGTTAAAGGAGTTAGACCCATTTGAATTATTTCTAAGAATAAAATATGGTATTCCTTTACCTGACTATAGCTCATTTATATCTGAACTACAAATACCAACTACACCACCTCCTAATAGCTCATCTTCTACTACTATTGTTCCTAGAAATACCACAGTCCCTCTTATCATGGCTAGAAATGTTCCACCTCCACCTCTTGCTGAACCTACTAGATATGCTCCACTTGTTCTCCTATTTGTTCTTAATGCCCTCCTAAGTAAATAATCAGCTAGAATTTGAACCTGGGGGAGTGATGAATAAATTACAGTTGAGGAACATGTCGACCAATTCAATGATTTCATAGAAAGAGAGGAGGTAGACCATGAAGATGTCAAAATGAGACTATTTGCTCAAATTTTCACTGGTGAGGTTAGAAAATGGTTTAAAGCCCTAGCTCTAGGAAGCTTGCAGAATTGGAACCAGTTTGAGGATAGTTTCTTGAGAAAATGGGGAAATAGAACAAAATTTGTACTAGCCCTTATTAAATACAATATCTTAAAAAGAACTATAGATGAAATTGTCCAAAAATTCTCCAAGATGTTTAACAAATTTTATGATTCTATACATGCTCATCTTAAACCTCCACTAGGAGCTGCTCAATTGCACTATGCCGGGGCATTTTACTATGACTTCTCTATCCTGCTTAGAGAAAGAGAATATCCTTCACTAGTAGAAATGTAGAATGATGCTATGAAGGTAGAAGTAAATATGATAGCAGCTAAGAAGTTTAAGATGGGTAAAACAAAACTAAAAGAAGAAGAAAATCCTTCCACCTAAGTTGATAAGTTTGATTCTATGATGAAAACTATGGAAAAACTCATGGATAGGCTGGCCCTTGGAAATGCTTCTGCACCTCCTGCACAACATGAGCCATAATTTATAAATCCACAGTTTAGAAGGCCTCAGAATTAGCAAAGACAAAGAGAAAATAGAAATCAACCTAACCCTCAAGTAAGGCCTCCTTTTCAGCAGAATATGATTGATGAAGAAGAAACTCAGCCCGAGATTCAAGAAGACACTATTCACTACCTAGATGAAAACATTTCGGGATTTTTTTTGACCAAATAAGAGCATGATGAGTCTGATCATGATGTAAATAAGGGTGAGGGAAAATCTGACTATCTTAAGGGTTATCAACATGCAATTTTTGAGATGCAAAATCAATACAATCTTAGAAATAGAAATGTTCCCATCACTGAAAATAAAACACAGTCAAAGAAGGATGCTCCTAAAGCAACTGAGTCTAAAAAGGACCCACCACTTCCTCCCCCTGTCAAAGAGAGTGAAAAAATTGCTTATGTTTTTAGTTTAAAGAATGAGATTTCTAAAATTAAGATACCTGTTCCTTTTGGAGAAATTCTCAAGGTTAATGAGTACATAAGTAAAATTGTGAAAATATTTAATTCTCAACCAGGAGCTTCAGATATCCTTAATGTACAAGAAGACCACCCTACCATCTACTTGGGACCAATATTGGAAGATGAGCAGAATGAAGAAGTACCTCCTTTCTATGTTAGCCTTAGTATCCATGACATGACATTACACAATGCCATATTGGATTTAGGGGCTTCTCATAACCTTATGCCTAAGGTGATTATGGAGAGGATGGGTTTGGAGATCACTAGGCCATACAAGGATTTGTTTTCTTTTGATTCTAAAAGAGTGCAATGCATAGGATTGATAAAAGATGTTGTTGTTGCTCTAACACAAGTGCCTGCCAAGACAATGGTAATGGACATTATGGTGGCAAATATTCCACGTAATTTTGGCATGCTCTTATCCATATCATGGCCAGTAAAAATCAAAGGCACCATGTAGATGGACTTGACATATGCCACCATTCCTGTTTTTAGTGAGAAAAGAAGATTGTACAAGGAGACTAGGATCGCATATATGGTAAGTAGCAAGGATAAAACTCATAATTTTCGTATTTATGTTGTTGAAACTAAATTAGGATCAGAAATTATTTTCAATGAGCTAATTGATGAAGCATAAAGTGAAGGGAAAACATAAATTCAAGAAATTGAAAATCAGCAAGTTGAAAATTAGGAAATCATAGAAGAAAAAGCAGAGGGATGGTGGCTTTTTCACTTTGATGGATCTTATGGAAGAGAGGGGACTGGAGCAGGCATATGGATCACTACTCCTAATGATGAAAGTATGTTATATTCTTTCAAATTGAACTTTGATTGTATAAACAATATGGCTGAATATGAATCTTTGTTTTTGGGTTTGGAAATTTTGAAAAGATTGGGTGCCCAAAAAATTTCAGTTTGTGGAGATTCTGAATTGGTAATAAAAAAATTTTAAGGAATATATCCAACCAAGGATGTGAGGATGAGAGCTTACAAAAATCTGATCATGGAAATGTTGGAAAATTTTCAAGAATATTCATTTATTGTGAAAACTAGGGATCAAAACTCAGTAGTTGATTCCCTTGCTGTTTCTGCAAGTCTGTTTGTCATCCCTGCACATTCCACTAAGAATTATGAGATTGAAGTTCATCATAGGCCTGCCATCCCGGATAACATCATCCTTTGGCAAGTGTTCGAAGATGACCAGCAAGTCAAAAAATTCATAAAGTTGAAGGAGGAATTTGAAAGCACACAAGTAGATCAGCAAAACATGCTTGCTGAAACTAAGGGTAATTCTGAAGTTGTGTAGCTAAAGAATAATTGTATACCCAAGGGTCTTATTCCACTTGAAAATATTTTTGACTAAAATGATGTGTTCAAATATCCTATAATGCAGGCTAATGATGAAGAGGTAGAGACTTGTAATCTTGGTACAGTAGCAGTGCCTAAAATGATAAAGCTTTCTAAGTTTCTTTCTGTGGAAATGAAACAGAAATATATTGAGATGATGAAGAAATTCATTGATGTTTTGCATGGATTTATGTTGATTTGAAGAATGAGAAACATTTCAAACATAAATTAAGAAGGATTAATCCACTGATCATGCCTCTGATTGAGAAGGAAATTAAGAAGCTCTTTGATGAAAAAATTATTGTTCCTATCAGATTCTCAAAATGGCGTGATAACTTGGTACCAGTCAGAAAAAAGAGTGGAGAGATCAGAATCTACATTGATTTTAGAAACTTGAACAAGGCTTATTTGAAAGACAACTACCCTCTCCCTAAGATGGATCAAATTCTGCAGAATATTGTTGGCTCTCAAAGGATGTCTATGCTGGATGGTTTTTCAGGATACAATAAGATATTAGTACACCCAAAAGACTAGGAGAAAACTTCTTCTACCACACCATGGGGGACACTCATGTATGCCAAGATGCCCTTTGGTTTGATGAATGCAGGAGCGACCTTTCAAAGAGCAATGGACTTTTCCTTTTTTGTAGAGAAAGACAAGTTAGTGGTGGTCTATCTAGATGACATAACTGCATTTTCAAGAAGGGAAGAAGACCATTTGAAGCATCTAGAGAAATTTCTGCTGAATTGTAGAAGATTTGGTATTTCTATTAGTCCCACTAAAAGAATTTTTTCTCTAACCTCTAGAAATTTTCTTGTAAATATTATATCGAAATATGGGATAAAGATTGATCCAAATATATTCAATGCTATTCAGAAGATAGATCTTCCAAGGAACAGGAAGGAAATTCAGTCCTTTCTTGGAAGAGTAAACTTTGTTAGAAGGTTCATCCCGAACTTTGCTGATATTATCAAAGATATTACCAAGATGTTGAAGAAAGGAGCTGATATTAACTGTACATTTGAAGCCAAGTAGTCATTTGAAGAAATAAATAAAGCACTCACTCAGGCCAGAGTATAGATTAGTCCAGATTTTTCAAAAGAATTTCTGGTTTTTACATTTGCATTTGAAAATACCATAGCTGGAGTTTTACTGCAGAAAGGACAACAAGGTACAGAGTAGCCCATTTCATTATTTAGCAGAACTCTTGCTAACTCAGAGTTGAAATACAATATTTTAGAAAAATAGGCATATGCTTTGATCAAAGCCATTAAGAATTTCAGAATTTATATTTTACATTCTCATGTCATAGCATTTGTGCCTAACACTGTGGTGAAGGACATCTTGACACAAGATGATCCCGATGGCACAAGAGGGAAGTGGATAGCCAATTTTCTTGAGTATGACATAGAAATCAGACCTACAAAATTGGTGAAAGGACAGGGGCTAGCAAAGCTGATGGCATACTCCAATTTTGACTTTCTTGACATGAATTTTATTGCAGAAATTTCAGAGTTATCAGATGAAGATGAAGAGCTAATTCCTATTGAAAATAAGAATATTTTATCTGACTAGTACAGAGACATTTTCTTTGTCTTGCATCATTACAGAGCTCCTGCAGCGCTGAATAAATCAAAAGAAAGCTTTGTGAAGCTGAAATCTCTAAGATACTGCATTGTAGATAAGAATCTATATTGGAAAGATACTGGTGGAATTATTTTGAAATTTTTGTTGGAAGAGGAAGCTGAAAAGGTGATTAAAGAGTTTCATAAGGGATATTGCGAAGGAAACCACTATTGGAAGGCCAAAACAGACAAAATTCTTAGAGCAGGGTACTACTAGCCTACCATGTTCAAGGATGTCTACAAGAAGATAGCTACTTACCATGAATGTCAGATTTTGGATGGTAAGAAAAAGATGATTCCTATACCTTTGATGCCAATTTATGTTGAGGCTCCTTTCCAACAGTGGGGGATAGATTTTATTGGTTAAATTCACCCATCATCTTCAGGGAAGCATCGTTGGATCTTGATAGCAACAGATAATTTCACTAAGTGGATTGAAGCAATCCCAACAAGGCAAGCAAATGAGTCATTCATCATCCAGTTCTTAGAGAATAATATTTTGTCTAGGTTTGGCTATCCTATGAATATTATTACTGACAATGAAAAATATTTTAAATCCAAAAGGTTGACTATCTTTTGTCAGCAGTATCACATAACACTTGGACACTCTACTGCTTATTACCCATAGGGTAATGGTCTTGCTGAATCTTCCAATAAAAGCATTGTGAGAATTATCAACAAGGTATTACAGGAAAACAAAATATCATGGCATCTAAAGTTGAATTATGCTGTAATATTCCTAATTAGCCCAAGCTAATAGGAATATTCAATTTTGTTTTGCTTCTTGTTTTTATGAATAAAATTGTAAGGGAGGATCAATAAAACTCCTAAATCAGAAAAATAAATCAATGCTCAATGTGAACAAGGCTAAATCTGAGGTATTTTCATAAGCACACTTAAGTGTGAAAGAGGTTGGATCAATTGACCAAGTCAACTAGGACCAAATCATCAGCGCTATCTAGATGCACAATGCAGTTCTAGTTGGAGGCTACACATGTGAATAGAGCTAAAGCATTGAGATGGTCTAGGGTTTGGCAGGATTTCTAACTTATAAAAGGAAGAGGAGGACATCAAGAGAAGGTTTTTCATGATTATGATATTTCTGAAGATATTTTCTGTTTAGACATTTCTTATTCTCTTGGTTGTTTAGTGGAGAATAGTGTCGTTTAGCACTAGGGTGTTCCTGTTTGGGAATCTCACCTCTTCCATTGAGTAGCTCTTGGAGGAGTCTTGATGATCTTGTCCACTATCAAGAATTTGGCCAAGCTACATCTTCCAACTACAATACAGATCTAGTTTAGGGTTTGGTTTTCCTTGTAAGCTGCAGCAAGTGGAGGCTAGATCTACTCAGATCTAGGCCATTCTGGTGCCTCTTTTTAGTAGGAGAGCCTTATATCCTCCTAATAACAGAGTATTAGACCATTGGAGCTGCATAATCAGATCTTGGCATTAGGCTAAACCATTGCTATATTCAACAACGTAGTTTATCTCCCATAACTGTGTTATTTGCAAGAAGGAAGTTACAGGGAGTTTTGGCATGCTTTTGGAGAAGAGATCTTTGGTGTTTGGGATTCTTCCCTTCACTCTGGTGATCCATGGATTAGATTTCTAAGCCATGTTCTGTTCAGATCTGATTTTCTTGTTAATGTAATCACTTCAGAAATTCTGAATATTACTACATATCTGAAACTTTAGATCTCAAATCTACTCTTTTTATCTCATGTTTTGCTCAAAACCCCAAGGGGAATGTGTAGAGGAAATCTTCTAGTGTAAATATCTGATATGGATCTAAAATTTAGTACAAAGATATATTCTAGATCTGATATGTAATGTACCACTACTTCAGCTCTTAATATAACACTATCAAGCCTTTTTACAGCCCAATACATTGTTGCAGCACCTCATTCTCGAGGATTTCTTCATCAAGTTCTCTATTTTTCTCTTGTAAATTGTATGGGACCTATTATAAACCTTTTTTTCTGATGTATAAGTGATTAATGAGCCTTCATATTGATCTCCTACATATATTGGGCTGAACTGCATTATTTTCTGGGAAGAGTTAATTTGTATTGTTGCAGCCCCTTGTTTGGGCATTTTCCAACTGCACTAGGTGTGGGGAGACTTGTTTAACCCACCTAGAAGGATTTTTTTTTTAATCCCTCTCATATTCAGGTCTTATATTGTCATATATAAGGGATCCAAAGGTTGGTTTCCAATCATGTAGGAGCCATTTCTAAAAAAATCATTTTTCAGACATGCCTAGCTAGCAGTCCCAAGTTGGGGATATTACAGTGGTATCAAAGCATGATCTTTCGCTCAGCATATGAGTTCCAACTATCAGAAGGAGCAAGATCAGAATGATGGGGAGAAAAAAATTACTCTCATCACTTTTCAGATCTAGAAATAACCTCTCCAAGGAGTTTAAGCAGACAGAAGAAGGATAAGAGGAAGGACCATGCACTTCCTATTCTCATAAAGAAGAATACAAGAAGAATGGAGGACACCTGGATCATCATATTCTAAGTGAATATATTTTTGAGTACAAGTCTCAACCTAGAGCCTTCAAGGAGACTCTAGCCTTCCCAGTTCAACTGGAGGAAGAGAGGAGACCCTGCAGCAAGGGAGAAATCAAGGGCAATAGGTTTCTATTATCCACTTTTGATGGGACATCTGCAGCAGAAGCTTGGGCAAGAAGACTTAGTGCATTCTTCCTACTACATCTAGTGGTATAGAAAGAAGTAGTGGAGATTGCAGCGCTGCACCTGAAGGGTGAAGAAAGAAATTGGTGGTTCAGCCATGTGAGACATGCAAAAGTATCTTCTTTTGCAAATTTCACTCAAAGGGTGATCAAGAGATTTGATAAAGAGAAATCAGAGGAAGAGAAGCCCTCACTACCTCTTGAGGAGGTTTGTACCAGCACTGTCATAGCCTTGGAGGATCAGCCTTCAACATCAGTAGTTGAGGGAGCCAACATAGTAGAAGAAGGAACTCTTGTAGACATACAGGGTGTTCCTAAAACCCATCAACGTATGATTGAATTTCCACTTCCTAATATTGCAGCAAATCTTTTAGAAGATTGTGAAAATCTGCTATTGCATGACCCAGGATCATCACCTACTGCTAATCTAGAGCAGTAGAGTTGCAATGCGCTATCCAAGAACAGCAGTGAAGAAAGAAGGAACCATTCCTCATGGGAGCATTCAAATGTCAGCTTCATTCAGGAATCCATGATGGAAGAAAGAACAAAGGGTATACATCTTGAGATGAGAAACATTTTCTCCTCTCTAGATGACACTTTCTCAATGAGTATGCCATAGCTCAAAGAGAGACTTATACTTGCAGCAGATCCAAGACCCCACTGGTTTTGGAAGGCCTTGCATGACGAGGAGGTCTCATCAAGAGATCCCATGGGAGGTGCACTTTAGCATTCCATGAAGTGAAAGGTTCTTCAAGGATTTTAGAAGTTTGGTGTCCTACAATGGAAGGATACCAAGTATTTGAAGAATTAGGTCCATGATCCACAAGTGATTGAGTGGATGTGCATGATGAGCAAGAAGCTGGAAAGCTACTTGCAAATTTATGATACTGGGCAGAAAGAGGCTTGGCTGCGTTGGCTACTCTTGAAAGAGTTTGGCCATCATCCTCTTTCTAAGGGTATGTGGGGGAAAGATGTGTGGAAGGATGCTTGCATCATCGGGTAGTAAGGAGTATGGACACATTGTGTTGATATGACATTCTTCATATCAATCACCATGTTTTCACCACATGATTTGTATGATGGAGGTATGGGGAGGCAACAAAATCTTTTGTTGCTTTGGATATTCTTGGGAGAGCAAGGACAGATCTGCTCTCACACTTTGCATAATGTTGCAGGAGTAGGAGATGGCACTATCATGGTGCAAAGGGGCTACTCCTTAGCCTTGGATGATCTGAAAGTACTTCCACTTTGGAAGAAGCTTATCGTTTGTAGCAACATTATGGAATATGTATTTGACAATGAGCATGTCAAAGAATGGAGCTATGAGTTGGCAGAAGCCTATTTGCATAGGCCAACAACGCTGTCACTTGGGAGCTTGGGGTTATTGATGGAGTGTATCCAAGATCACTTCAACATTGATGCACTTGGTGATCAAGGAGGAAGTCAGATTGATGGAGTAGTGGATGGAAACATCTATTACAGAGATATGATCTTCTTAACTTGAATTTCCAAGTATAAGAAGGGTGATATTCATGCAGCATATGGTTCATTCCTCTTCATAGGAGTGTGTCATACCACTATGGAGGAATTATTCATATACATATGCATCATCTTACTCTCAACACATGGTAAGAATATTTTTTTTGCATCTATTGATTATCTAACATAGTATTTGCATATTCTTCCCATTCATATTCAATGCATTGCTCCATAAGAGGGAAAGCTTTTCATTGAGCTCCATGGCCAACATTGGGCCAAACTGTATGATGGAGACAACCATCTCTTATATGGACTTGGGCAAGTGTTTTCTTTCATGTATTTTTAGTTGATGTATCTAGCCATTTTCTACTTATCAGTAAATGTCATGACATACATAATTATCCATGTAACAAAAAACAACTTGCCATGTAATTTTCTGAAGCAATAGTTTGGAAAACTGCACTGTAACTACATGGGAAACTGTCGGTACTTTCATGCACCACATGAAACCTTTAGTATTTCCCTCATTTTGATGATGATTATGAATTCATTTCCTGATATTTATCTTATGTGTATTGGAGGCATGTTGGGGAGAGAGACACATGGTTTGGATGTGTCCTTTTGGGAAGAGGATTCCCACACTTTCTGCGTTGCATGTTCTAATGGGAGTATGGGAGGGGATATTGCCACCAAAACCAAACACTTGTTTCTTTTTGAGGTGGGCCATGTGATTGATGGGATGCCATATAGTGATGATTTCCTATCTATCACATATGGAATTATTTGTGCCAGCTTGATTCAAAATGTTGGGGAGGAGATATTTGGAGATCTAGTCTTCATTTTGCCACTTTGAGGCCAACATTATTGCAGCCCAAGATCTACACAAGCTCTACACTTATCATAAATGGAGAGGAAGACAGCGTGGGGTAGGCTACTTTGTCTACCATGATCAGATTTTTAGCCCACCTACATTGCAGGAGCTCAAGGTGGAGGAGAATTTTTTGGAGTTGCCATGTTGGGAGGTGACTCATTTTGTATGGATGATTGCTTGGGGATGGAGGGTCCACTTGGGAAAGATGTTTCCCAACACATCTCAGCCTCCATGCCTTGGAAGGAAACTCTTCAGTTATATCCTTGCAGTTTCTTGAGGACAAGAAAAATTTGGGAGGGGAGGAATGTAATATTCCTAATTAGCCTAGGAATATTCAATTTTGTTTTGCTTCCTATTTTTATGAATAAAATTGTAAGGGATGATTAGTAAAACTCCTAAATCAGAAAAATAAATCAATTCTCAATGTGAACAAGCCTAAATCTGAGCTATTTTCATAAGCACACTTAAGTGTGAAAGAGGCTTGATCAGTTGACCAAGCCAACCAGGACCAAATCATCAACGTTGTCTAGATGCAATGAACCTCCTAGATACACAGCGCAGTTCTAGTTGGAGGATACACATGTGAACAGAGCTAGATCATTGAGATGGTTTAGGGTTTGGAAGGATTTATAACTTATAAAAGGAAGAGGAGGACATCAAGAGAAGTTTGTTCATGATTATGATATTTCTGAAGATATTGTCTTTTTATACATTTCTTATTCTCTTGGCTGTTTAGCAGATAATAGTGTTGTTTAGCACTAGGGTGTTCCTGAACACGAATCCCACCTCTTCCATTGAGTAGCTCTTTGAGGAGTCTTGTTTATCTTGTCCACTATTAGTCATTTGGCCAAGCTACATCTTCCAACTACAACACAGATCCTTTTGAGGGTTTGGTTGTCCTTGTAAGCTGCAGCAAGTGGAGGCTAGATCTACACAGATCTAGGCCATTATGGTGCCTCTTTTCAGTGGGAGAGCCTTCTATCCTCCTCATAAGAGAGTATTAGAGCATTGGAGCTACATAATCAGATCTTGGCATCAGGCCAAACCATTTCTAGAGTCAACAACGTAGTTTCTTTCCCATAACTACATTATTTGCAAGAAGGAAGTTTCAGGGAGTTTTGGCATGCTTTTGGAGGAGAGATCTCTGGTGTTTGGGATTCTTCCCTTAACTATGGTGATCCATGGATTAGATTTCTAATCCATTTTCTGTTCAGATCTGATCTTCTAGTTAATGTAATTTCTTTAGAAATTTTGAATATTACTGTCAATCTGCAACTTTAGATCTCAGATCTACTCTTTGTATCTCTCATGTTTTCCTCAAAACCCCAAGGGGAATGTGTAGAGGAACTCTTCTCGTGTAGAGGTCTGATATGAATTTAATATTTTGTACACAAATATGTTCTAGATCTGATATGTAATGTACCGCTACTTCAGCTCTTAATATAACGTTGTCAAGCCTTTTTACAGCCTAATACATTGTTGCAGCACCTCATTCTTGAGGACTTCTTCATCAAGTTCTCTATTTTTCTCTTGTACATTGTATGGGCCACATTATAAACCTATTTTTCTGATGTATAAGTGATTAATGAGTCTTCATATTGATCTCCTACATATATTGGGCTGAACTGCATTATTTTCTAGGCAAAGTTAATTTGTATTGATGCAACCCCTTCTTTGGGCATTTTCCAACTGCACTAGGTGTGGGGAGACCTGTTTAACCCACCTAGAAGGATTTCTTTTTGAATCCCTCTTAGATTCAGGTCTTAGATTTTCAGATCTAAGGGATCCAAGGGTTGGTCTCCAATCCTATAGTAGCCATTTCTGAAAAATGCATCTTTCAGACATGCCTAGCTAGGAGTCCCAATTTGGAGATATTACATATGCTCTGTGGGCTGATAGAGTATGTACAAAAAGATCCATTGGTACTTCACCTTATGAGTTAGTGTATGGAGCTGAAGCTATTTTTCACTTCCATGGGAGTGCCTGTAATGATATTGTTTCAAGGAATAGAAGAGGAGCATAATGATATTCAGAGGAGGATAAACTAGTTTATACCTCTGCAGGAAAAAAGGGAGGAGGTATACAACATTCATCAGCAGTCACAAAATAGAGTAAAGAAGACATTTGACAGGAAGGCCAAAGAAGAAAATTTCTAGATTCAAGATGCGGTGTTAAAGTGGCAAGCCATAATTGAAGAGAAGGGGAAACATGGAAAGTTTTAAAACATCTGGAAGGGACCATTCATAGTAGTTTCATTCCATGGCAACAACACTTATCTACTTCAGGAGATGGATGGAAAACCTTGTGCTAGAGGGCCTATCAATGGCAGGTTTCTAAAGCACTATTACCCTTAACATTTTACTGAATTTTCAATCCATTATATATATTCCATTTTATTATGATTTTTTTCTAATAAATACAGGTTGATCATCAAACTTGAGCTCGAGGTGAAGGCCATAAGATTTTGAAGAAGGCTTGGCAAATTTCAGAATTTTATTTCCAAAAAATATGGATGCCACTGGAACTATAGGTTCTTTGGTGTACCACAGGGGCACACCAAGTGGAGCCACTGTTATCACTCATTAAGTTGTGAAAAATTTCTTGATAGGGTCATATAGGTCACTCACCAAATGGATAAGGTCTCCTAAGCCATTTCAATGTGGTATATATTTTTTTTTTACATTTTTAGCCTATCCTAAGTTTCATGATCACCTTATTTATGTCATTTCAGTAAAATTAGTCCCATATCATGTCAGTTGTCATTCCCCTTGCATTCAAACTCAAAAGGGTGCATCTGTCAGTTTTACAAATTTTCGTAGCGTTTTACACAGGAAAACAGAAGATTTCGCTACAAAACTGCCTAATAGTTTCGTACTGAATCTGTCAAAAGCTTAACTAATTTTGCTATGAAAATATGTTTTCTAACCTGTCATGTCAGAGTTGTATGAGGTGTCATTTTATGATTAGAGTTAGGGTGGGGGTCATTCAAGGTTGTTATGGTAAATTTAAATGTACATAGCTGTGCTTGATGTCATCATTACCTTTTTAACCTGCATGTGTTATGATTGAAGCTCGAGTTGTCACTTAAACTATTAAACCTCACCTCATTTAGCCTTTTGTCATATTGTGATTTATCCTTACATGTGATTCGATTTCTAGAGAGCTACTTCATTGAGCCAAGCAGGTGGCTGGCAAGTTCAAATTCTGTAGGTGTCATCAGCAAGCAAGGAAGTGAAGACTATAAAGCATCCATGGCTACAAGAAGGGAAAAAAAGTAAGGGTGGCCATTGTCACATGTATGAGCCCATGTACATGAAATTACTCAATGAAGACCCTAATACCATGGAGTTTTTTAGAAGGACTCGTTGCTTGCAATTTTGTCAGAGGTTGCACAGCTTTCATTTAAAGGTTTCAAATGATTTTTCCACTAGCTTCACAGGAACAACTTGAAAGGTTGGAATTTTGAACCTTATAGTGACAATAGAAATCATATAATCAGCCACAGGAATCCCTACAGGTGGTGAACAATGGTTTAAAGGTATCAAGTTCACAATGTAGAATTGTAAAGAGTTTATCAAACAAGATCACAGTGAAGTTGATTTGACAAATTCTATCCCTAGGAGCTTCATAAAGGAGAATTATGCAAGGTTATTGATGGTTATTCAAAAGTATTTTACTTATGAAGGAAGGATTCACATGGTCTACTCCTATCATCTCAGACTTCTTCTGCATTTTTTAGGTAAGAGGGCACTTGACCTGCCTTTCTATTTATACAAAAGCCTACAGAAAATGTCAAATAAGGTTCAAATCAAAACAGAGGGCAATGAAACTTCTTTTTTTCATCATGGTCTAAATAAGTTGTTAGTGTTAGAGGAATTGAGGAGGTTAGATAGATATTGGATTTCTTTCTTGTTCAGGAGTGGTTATGAAATTGATGTGGTCACTCCTAAGAAAGCCTCCAAACCTAGAACTACTTCATCACCAGTTGTGGGAGAGGAAGTTGAAGAAGAAAATAGATTATCTCCTCCAAAACCAGTGAACATGGAAGCGGAACCTTTGCAAGAAACTGACACACCTCAAGAAACACCTACAAAACAGAAGAATAGAGACAAAAACAAGGCAACAAGAGAGTCACTAGAAGCCAGGCATTGGCTAAAGGAAATTTGGAGGATATCTTGCATGCAATTGACATTGAAGAGTCACCCATTGTGCAAGCTGAATATTGAAGATGGAGGAAGAAAGTTGAAGATAAGACTGCTAAAAAACTATATTTTGCAGGTGATGATGTTGATTTCATATTTAAACCAACGAAGCCAATGACCAGACATGCACAAAAGTTCATGGAAAGAAAAGAGACTAAGAAAATCAATGAAGCTGCTCAACCACCAAGCATCATAGATCTATCTTCATCAGCAAAGGAGGAACTGGTTATCAAGAAAAGAAAGGACAAAGAGAAAATGATTAAAAAATAAAAAATAGAAACCTTCAAATAGAAATTGAAGGAATCGAGTAAAGAAATATTGTTTTTAAATCTAGAGGCAAAGAAGCACGGAGATGAGAATGTTCAATTTGAATAGATGAGGAAAATATGGGAAGAGCAAGTCACAAGTGTTTCAAAAATTTTGGACAATACAGAAAAGTTGTTGAAATGGACTCAGCCATTAAGAGGGGAGGTTAATCATGTTAGGAGGATGAACTTGCAATTTAAATCTGCTGAGGCTACTTTTTGTCTATTTTTCACCACCTCCTTAGCCCCTTTTTGGCCTAATTTGACACCTATAAACCCTCTTGTCCCTCTCCTAAGTCCCTAAAATGGCCAGACCTTCATCAGCCACAGCTAAAGGTAAAAGCAGTATAAGTAGAGTTGTTTCCACTATTCTATAGCTAGTATTAGGCACTTTTTGTAATATGTTATTTGTCAACTTATCACTATGGGTAGAACAATGGATATATTGCAGAATGTGTTGATTAGCTTGGAGGAATTTTCAGACAGCCTACAATGGAGGTGCCAACATGGGAAGCTCTAGCTCAAGCCCCTGCTCAGCAATTAAATGTCCTTCTAGCACTTTGGCATAGTCAAAACTGGTGGAGGGCCAGCTAGCCATTCTACAGAATAGTGCAGTTCGATTCATTCAAAGAAGATTTTATTTTTTTATATATAGCTACAATCAGTTGTAATCAAAACTGTTAGTATGATTTAGATCAGGAAGTGCCAATTTCGTGGATTCCAGATCTCTGGTCTACAATGCTTGCTATGTCATGGAACTGTTACTAAATTTACGATGTAAGCATGCTTATAAAGGCAGAGACTCGCCTTTTGATGACAGAGGTTAATATAACGCATCCTTCAGCTGTCCATTTGTGTGTGCTCTGGTGTTTAGAAGCATAAATCGATTTAAAATGCCAGTGTGTTCTTGATTTCTCAAAGATTATCGTAGGTGTGCTGAGTTTCTGAGAATATTGCTATAGGTGTGAATTATTTGGTGATCAGCATTTTCCTGGGTGTGACAAGGGCCCACCACAACCGGTTCAGTTTAGTAGAATAGCTAGAGGTAATTCTTAGTCACTGTGTGGTTGAATTTGTAGTTGCAGCGTTAATTATTTTTACAAATCGATTTGTGTTGGTTTGATTTACATTTTACAGGCTCAGATTTGAATTGCAGAATTAATTTGTGAAAATTGATGTGTTCTAGCTGGATTTACATTTGCTAGAAGTTTCAAAGATTTAGATTACACCAGTCAATTCAATTGTGAAAGTCGATTCATGTTTAACATAGTTTACATTTGTTGGATTTCAAGAATTCGAAGATTTGGAGTGCAAAGTTGATTAAATGGTGAAAATCGATTTGTTTTAGTTTGATTCACATTGCTGGAGTTCAAGAATTGGGTGATTTAATTTGCAGAGCAAATTAGTAGTGGAAATTGATTTATGTTACTAGATTTCCATTTGCTGAAGTTCCCATCGTTGATTGCAGAATTAAATTATTTTTGGAAAATGATTTGGTCTTGGCTTAGTTCATCTTTGCTGGAGTTTTTAAATATCGATTAATTTAAAACACAAAACTCACTGTCTTTGAAATCGATTTATGTTTCAGTGTGCTTCCATTGCTATGGTGTATGAATATCAGTTGATTTAAATGCTGGAGGGAAATTGTTTTCAAAATTCGATCTTGAGGAAGTGGTTAATTCAGATGTCGTAGTGTTAAGTTTCCAAATTGCATGCTTAGCATCATAGAAGAGCAGTCTCAGAATTGGGTTTACGTTTCCATAGGTGGCAATTGCATAACTCCAGGATTTGATTGGCAATATCATTGTAATTATAACCCAAATCTAATTGCTTCCATATAAATTGCATTTTGATCTTCAATTGGCTGCATCAACATAGATTGAGCGTTGCTCAAGAAACAGAGCAAGGAATCCAAAGCTAGTACTATTATGCATTTTTTTCTTTTTTCTTTTTGTACAAGTTCTATGAGATTCTCTGTGACAAGGCCGAGAGAATTTTGTGTACTTCAGGGAGGGCCTAGCCCAGTTGAGGTGCATATCTAAGGGTGGATTACCTTGGAGCAAACCTGGGAATAGAGGGTCAAGATACCTTTTTGAATAGTGTGTTGGGTGGCTTAATTACATGTGGGTACATACCCCCATCAGCCTTAGAGAACAAGTTGTTGTGTGAATGACATACCCTTCGTCTGTACACACTCAAATTTAATCTTCCTGCTGAATAAGCTAGGGTGAAACATGCATAACTAAGATCAACTCCAGTGAAAGAACATAGACTAGATTTCAAAGAGATTTGATAATGGTTTTTTTTTTTTATGTGTGCTAAATAGGTCCCATACATTGAGTGGCCTGTAGATGTGCACAAGCCAGATTGATGCCACTATGGTAGCAAAGAATTGTCATGATTTTTTTTTTATCCTTTTCATTTTGATTTAAAGAAGCAATGTTGGTTTGCATTTGAATTCTAACTTACTATTACTTAAAAGATCCACATATAAGTATGAAATAGAGAGTGACAAATTCTTTTGAGGTCTCAGACAGCAAGACATCTTGTGTCCAGTGTGTTGAGTAGGTGGAAGAAAATGGATGATGCATAGAGTAGTTTCTAGCAGAGAGCTTTCTCCATTCCTTTAACATGTTTAAATTGGTATTTGCAGTTTTCCTTGTTTGCATGAGATTAAAGTTTGCAGTTGCATTAGTGAGATCCCTTAGTGAAAGTGTGTATTCCTTGAAAACAGAGTTTTAATTAGCTTGGACTGATGTTTGGATTGGTGTGTTAGGTTTCACAATTTCAATCCACAAAAGTAACGGAAGAATTAACTCTTGCAACCTGATTCGAAAGGCAATCATTTTTTGAACATTGAAACCTTCTTGCAAATCATTTCCATGATAATGTCAACTGTGAAATCCAGGAGTTCAATTCATCTTTGTCTTTGTTTTACACCTTGCTATGACATGTGTTGATTAAATTCATTATCTTATTGCAGAATGTCTATTATAATATAAGCCTAAGTAATCTTACCCAAGCACAATTGGAAAATTGTAATTCGAAACTGATACCCAGAGAACAGTTGCACACTCCAATAGCTTGAGTCTGATGTAATTTGGTTTGCCAAGTAGAAATTAACATTGCTAAGAGTAAGTGACATATGTATACATAAATAGGTTGGTTAGGTATGGAGGATTGAAGGCTGTCCTGACTGGAGTCTGTGTGAGAAATTTATATTCAAACCAGTGTGATTCTGCACTTTTCCACTTAACCCTAGTATAGTGAAGTTGGCATGGAGTGTTGTTATCAGAAATAATTTGAGATATCATTTGTAATTACAATTTTGTTGCATGAAGTGTGAGATCATTTATTGGTTCGATTTCCAACTAGGATTTTCTATGAATTGATTCATTTTCAAGGTGTGTGTTTATCGATGTTTTTGTGTGCCTCCATTCTTGAATTAAACATCATAAGGAATCGTGCAAACTTCGACTCTAAGAGCTAAATCTTGAGAGCACAGTACAACTCTTGTTTACGAGCCCGGGTTGATACATAAATATTGGTGAATTAATTCGACGGTTACTTCACACAAAAAATTCCAAAAAAAGAGCATTAAAAGACCAAGTGGAAGATCTTCAGGGGAAACGGGATTCAATTCAAGTGGAGTTAGAAAATTTAATGTTCCAAAATTTTAGCCTCAAAGCTAAATGGAACATTAGAGTTAGCAGCAGCTCTAGCCGGTGAATAAATGGGTATAAAAGCCCATAAGTCTCCTAAGGAGGATAAAACACTCCAAGTGTGAAAATGGAACATTCTTTATAGCTTAATCAAACACATCCATGTGTGAACAGGGATAAAATCAAGTTGATTAAGTCAAATTTGACTAAGTCAACAGCGCAGTTATGGAGGAGGAGGAATCCAAGAAGAAATAACGCAGTTTTTGAGGGAGATGTGTCTTTGGATAAAGATGACCTAATTGAGTGGGGCCAAGGGAAATAAAACTCATGTTTTATTTAAGGAAGTGGATGGTAGCATTATTCTTCATGTTTTAGATCATTATTCTTGTCTGCTTAGACTTTTTCTTCCTCTTCCTGTTTAGCAGGGTAGCAGTGTTGTTTAGCACCGAGTGTTCCCGAGTGGGAATCCCACCTCTCTCCTTGAGGAGCCTCATTGGGAGAGTTTTCATTCATAATTACACATCATATTTTCAGGCCAAGCTTCAACCTAATTCATTAACACATTTTTTTCCGGAGATTGTGCAGTGTTGCTGGGTGCAGCAGTGGAAGGGATTGGAATCCCGGTTTCTGAGCTAGTTTCTCATTGGAAGAAGGTTTCCTTCACTTGAGGGACATTTTTGGAGAGAAATAGAGCTTATTTAAGATCTGTGGTATCATACCACACAATCACCCTACATTCCCAACGCTGTTATAGCTAGGGAATGGGTTATTTTGGAGGTAGCATTCAGCAGATGGTCTAGTGGCTCCGTTGCAATGTTTCCTTGTGATTGAGAGGTCCAACCTTTCATGGGAGGAAGCCCTTGAGGGATCTACATTAGATCAGTCATATTTAAGCCTTATACACTCTTATGCTTCAGTGTTGTAGTGGTGATTCAGTAAGTTTCTGAATATCACATTTTGTATGTAGAGTGTTCGACAAGAAACCCTTGCCGGGTTCTCTTGTATTTTGTATAAAGGAGACTAGATCTCATTTTCTGAGAATATTGTCTAATAAAATTCCAGATCTATTTTTCTCTACCATTTTTGTGAGTAAAACCTCTCTTAGACTGCACAGTCACTATTATGCATAATTCTTTTTGTTGCAGTGTTTGGGGTTTTAGCTCATTTTGGCAATCCTAGGTGTGGGAGATCTGTTTAACCCACCTAGTTTGATTTGTTTCAGCTCTATTCTTGGATTCAAGTTTTATATTGACTAATATACAGGATGAAAGAGTCCATTTCATTTTTTATTTCATATGTTGCTGGGAATGTGTTTTTAATGCATGATTGCTAAGCTGTCTCGATTTTGGGATATTACAGTGGTATCAGAGTTGCTTTCTTGGCACAACCTGTGGATCTCAAGCCATTATACTTCAGAGGAAGGAGAGATGGATAGAAATCAGAAATATTCATTATGTGAAGGAAGAAAGGAAGAAAATATTACCAAGCTTCTTCCAAAATCTATGCAGAGCTTTCAAGGAGAGCTGAAGAAAATGAGATTGGAGATGGGATCTCCAAAGGAGTTTGGATCTAGAGTTGAATCTAGATTTTCACATGGTGAGTGTGAGCATGCAGCTACACACCATGGTGCACAACATATTCAAGTGCCTAGAGCTATCTTGATATGTATGGGAGGAGGAAGAATGCCTAAGAGGATAACTCTTAGTGATTTGCTGCAGGAGTATGAATCTCAAACTGAGAGGTTTAGATATCATACCGATTTCTAAGAGTTTTGCAAGATCCAGGTGCAGGAGAGTACGAAGCAGGATGCAGGTATATTTATTCTATCTACTTTTGTCAGATCACCTACATGTTCAGCTGGAGCTTCGGTGAAGGAGCTAAACTCCTATTTGCAGTTGCACCATATTTCTAAAGATGAAGCCATCAGATTTGCAGTGCTGCATTTCAGAGGTAAGGCTCATGCATGGTGGATTTTTGAATCTTGTTCTTTAAATAATGAAAACACTTCCTCTTATGAAAGATTCATAGAGACATTGGTGGGGAGGTTTGGTGAAAAATTCCCTAAGGCACATGAGCACAAAAAACCTTAGAGAACAAAACCCAAACATTTCATAGAGGAAACTCCACTTCAGAAAACCATGGGAGGGGTTGACATCTTGCATTACACATTTCCAGAAGCAAGACCTCCAGTTCATGTTCTTGAAAAATAGGGCATGGGGATCTCCTTTTCACAGGAGGATCCAACTATTGAGATGTTGCCCATACACATTGATGCATATGAGGGAAACAGTGTTGTCACATCTAGAGCACATCTAGTACCTCATGCAGAGGGAGGAGGAGCACATGCTCCCACGGGAGGAATTATTGTATCCTTACAAGAAGTTCCCCAGGATCTCATACATGGAGGTCCAAGCACAATCAGGGAGCAGCATGATTGTGCAGCATTGCAGCTAGACAGAGGAGGTAGGGAGGAAGAGCAGCATCATGTGATGAGAGGCACACACCCTTCTCTATTTCAGAGAGCTAGTGCAAAGAGGAGGCAGACTGTATTACAATGTGAGATAAAGGGCAAGGTTGCCCAACCATATGTACAGTCTACTCTTGACATTGATGTCTCACTACATGGAGGCATTCCACCTGGGAGGCCACCTGATCTGGAGATGATGGAAGACATCTTGTCTTTGGATTCACCACTCTTGGATTTTGGAGAGGTGAAGAGTTTGGAGGGAGACTTTGGCATGGGGGATGTCAAAGTAGCAGGCAGCGGCATGAGGAGAGCTTCACATGCTAGATCACCAGCGTTGTCTCTTATGAGGATTGATCCTTATTGGAGATCTCAGCTCTTGGTAGAGTACTCCAAGGATCTTGGTGCATGCATGATTCTTGATGACATGGATGGAGATGATGGATACATGGTGGATGATGTGGTCATCTATTCCTATGGCAGGATCTTCTTGACTAGATCTTATAGTCTCAAGGAGAAGCTGCTACATGCAGCACATGAGGACTTCTCTTCTATGCACTTTGATGCATATTTACATTTGATGGAGGAGTTCACTTGGGAGGGCATTCAGCATGACATATATCAACATATTGAGAGATGCATAGCCCAGATAGTAATGAAGAGGAGGTCACAGCCACTCCCCTACTCTTTGGAGGTGAGGGAGAATTTCCAGTTGAGCCATTTCAGCTCAAGATCTCAAGTACATGATGGAGGAGGTATCATTTCATATTTTTTATTGTACTTCTTTTCCTTATTTGAGCAGCATGATGTGTCAAGAAGAGTTGTTCCTTCTTGCATATTATATGATGATGTACTTGCATCTACTTGTAGCATTTATTTTGGCCATCCTTTTGGTGGTTTGTGGGAGAAGCCACATGTTTCTGGGTGTGCACCATTGACACCACATTGTAACTTCATGTTTTCATCTTATGAGATGACTGTGGCAGTGAACAAGTGGTTGTTAAAGCAAGTTTTTTTTCTTATTTTGATGCAGGTAAAGGATGCACTACACTGGTTCCATGAGTGGGACTATGATTCACTCTCCGGTTGTCATTTGGAAACTTGTTCTCATTGTACTTTTCTTCCATATATTTCTGATGTGTTTATGTTCATGGGGAGCTTTGTTTGGAGACTGGGCTTGAGATTCTCCCCACTTTACATGTTGTACACTTTAGGAGGGACCATGGGAAAACCATGATTGCCACATTACACTTCTTCTCTTCTTGTGGGAGGAGCCACTTGGAAAAATTGAGGAGGAACTTCATGGCTGAATTTTTTTGTTGGGGAATCATACAAGTTGACCATCATGATCTTACTCCATGTCTTGTATGAGGGAGAGATGAGGAAGCAACAAGAGTTTTTTTTGCTGTGGTTGCACTTGGTAGAGTATGGGCAGAATTCTTCCCATGCTTTTCATGAGATTTCTAAAGAGAAGGAAGGCACATTCATGGTGCAAGGAGGCTACCCTTCAGCATTGAAGGATCATGAGAGACTTCCATGTAGGAAGAAGATCTTCTCACATAGCAGCATGATGGTGGATGGCTTTGGCATATGGAGTGTCAAAGAGAGGAGTCATGGAACCTTATTACAAAGGCCTACATCACTGTCACATAGGAGTATGTTCTTATGGATGGAGTATTCCAAGGAGGGGATGTATCCTTTCTTCTTGCAGATTTTTATGAGGAGATTCTCATGGGAGGACTCACTTTCATCCAACTCACTATGCATAGTAAGAACTACATTTATGTACTTGTTGATTATTCCATTGAGTATTTTTATCTTCTCACCATATATGAGCAGTGCATTGATCCACAAGAGAGCAAGAGTATTTATGGGTTTCATGGTCACTTTAGGGCCAATGTTTGTAATGATAGTAGCCCATCTATACATGACTTTGGGAAAGTGTATTGTTATTTTACCTATGTATAGCTGATAGACATTGATGCTTACTTCCCCATGCTGGGAGGGAAAAGATACACAGCTTACAACTTGTTGCAGAACCACTTGCCACATGACATTCTCAAACAGCAGTTGGGAAGACTGCGTAATATCCACTTGGAGAACCTTTGGTACCATCCAAAATTGCACATAATTTTCAGAAATTTTCTGATTTGGATGCCAAATGGTGATGATGTGCCATTCATATTGAATGGAATGGTTTGGGTTGGCATGTCTCATGATTTTGGAGGAAGATTCCTTGGAGACTCAATCTTCTTCTTGCCATTGGAGGGCAATCGTGTTGCAGCCCAAGATCAGTATTTTCTCTACACTTATCATAAGTGGAGAGGAGGATAGTGTGGGATAGGCCCTCTTTCCTATCATTTTCATTTATTCAGCCCACCTACATTTCAGGAGCCAAAGGTGGAGGAGATTCTTCATGAGTTGCCATGTTGGAGGGTGACTCACTTCATTTGGATGATAGCATGGGTGAGGGAGGCACTCATTCACCATGTTGGTCATCACTCCTACTTTGTGGAGGCCATGAGACATTAAGCAAGTTTCCATTCACACTTTCCACCTTTGATTGATGTAGACCATTTTTTTTTTCACACTAGGGAAGAAACATCGGATGACAGTTTATTTGCAGATTCTCTTGATGGAGTGATGGAGGTTATTGATTGGAGGCCACATGAGGAGGGCAGGAATTTTTCTCTCCCTATACATTTTATTACGGAAAATTAAATATTTTGGAGAGGAGGACTATAATGTTCCAAAATTTTAGCCTCAAAGCTAAATGGAAGATTAGAGTTAGCAGCACCTCTAGCCAGTGAATAAATGGGTAGAAAAGCCCATAAGTCTTCTAAGGAGGATAAAAACACTCCAAGTGTGAAAAGGGGACACTCTTTCTAGCTTAATAAAACACCTCCATGTGTGAACAGGGATAAAATCAAGTTGATTCAGTCCACTTTGACTAAGTCAACAACGCAGTTGTGGAGGAGGAGGAATCCAAGAAGGAATAATGTAGTTTTGGAGGGAGATGTATCTTTGGATAGAGATGAACTAATTGAGTGGGGTCAAGGGCAAGAAAAATCATGCTTTATTTAAGGAATAGGATGGCAGAATTATTCTTCATGTTTTAGATCATTATTCTTGTCTGCTCAGACTTTTTCTTCCTCTTCCTGTTTAGCAGGGTAGCAGTGCTATTTCGCACCGAGTGTTCCCGAGCGGGAATCCCACCTCTCTCCTTGAGGAACCTCATTGGGAGAGTTTTCATTCATCATTACACATCAGGTTTTTAGGCCAAGCTTCAACCTACTTCATCAGCACAGTTTTTGTCGAAGATTGTGCTGTGTTGCTGGGTGCAGCAGTGGAAGGGATTGGAATCCTAGTTTCTGAGCTAGTTTCTCATTGGAAGAAGGTTTCCTTCACTTGAGGGACCTGTTTGGAGAGATATATAGCTTATTTCAGATATGTGGTATCAGAACACACATTTCCCCTACATTTTCAGCGCTGTTACAGCTAGGGAATGCATTATTTTGGAGGCAACATTCAGTAGATGGTCTAGTGGCTTCGTTGCAGTGTTTCCTTGTGATTGAGAGGTCCAATATTTCATGGGAGGAAGCCCTTGAGGGATCTACATAATATCAGTCATATTTCAGCCTTATACAGTCTTATGCTTTAGTGTTACAGTGGTGATTCAGTAAATTTTTGAATATCACATTTTGTATGCAGAGTGTTTGACAAGAAACCCTTGCCGGGTTCTCTTGTATTTTGTATAAAGGAGACTAGATCTCATTTTCTAAGCATATTGTCTAATAAAATTCCAGATATATTTGTCTCTACCATTTTTATGATTAAACCCTCTCTTAGATTGCATAGTCACTTTTATGCAGAATTCTTTATGTTGCATTGTTTGGGGTTTTAGCTCATTTTGGAAATCCTAGGTGTGGGAGATCTGTTTAACCCACCTAGTTTGATTTTTTTCAGCTCTATTCTTGGATTTAGGTTGTATATTGACTAATCTACAGGATCCAAGAGTCCATTTCATTATTTTATTTCATATTTTTCTTGGAATGCATTTTTAATGCATGATTGCTGAGTTGCCCCGATTTTGGGATATTACAGAAAATAAAGGGTTGAAGATGAAAGTGGTAGAAGAACCCATCAGCCAATTGATTGTAAATGAAGATGAAACACCACAGGAGTAAAAAATTGAGTTGGAATATGTTTTATGAGGTTCATCACTAACAAAGAACCTAAATTTTACCTCTAGATATCAATTTTTGAAGACAATCTTGAACTTGGCTAATTTTGGTTTTTTGGACAGTTTCATAGAGTACCTCAGGCTTGAGGCTAGAAAAATGCTACGAAAATTTCTGTAGGTGCATTTTTTCCTTTAAATTTAGTTTTTTCAAGTATTATGGAGGAATATTGGTTGTTTTCAGGATTTCTTGACATAGTTAAGGTGTTTGAACATAAAAGGTGTCAAAGAGATAGATGGAAAAGAAAGTTTTCATACGCTACTAAAACTCCCTATGAAACTTTCTAAACTAGCCTATTTCTTAGTGAGGATATTTCTGAAGATTTTTTAGCATTCCAAAGCACATTAGCCAACTGGATACCCCTAGCATTTTAGTGGACCATATCAGCAGAGATTCATGGCTCAAAAGGAGTGCCATACAACCAGCTCATCAATCAAATAAATGTTTAACGTGAAGGTCATCCATCCCTAAAGAGTAGGATTACATTCCACATATCTAGGTGTGTTTTTAAGATGTAAAGTGGTGGTGAATTATCCCTCGAACATGTGACATCAATTATGTAAGTGTTTCACTGTTAGGAGAACCGAATGTAATAAATAGGAGATAGAGTCCTATTAGGAGTTTGTTCTCTTTAAGGATAGCTATCCTTTTTCTATTTCAAGCTAATAGTTTGAGTTATGATAGGTGTCAGAGTAGAATTCAAAGATCTATCTAGCTTGGAAGATCATCTACATTGTAAAAAATGTCTATTTATAGACTAAACATCGAAGAGAAAACGGTTGGAGAATATTGCACCAAGTTGTTGCCTATATGTTTTATCCATTATCAGTAATATACAGTGACATTCTACTTCTAGACCTAAGATTTTCACGAGGTTTTTGATGTGTTATTGCTTTGTATCTTTATGTCTAATAACTTGCAGTGGATTTTCTCTCTAATTACTCAAAATTCATAATATTATGCTCTGACTTCCTTTAGGGGTGAAATTATTGTGTTTTCCTTATCTTATGTGCATGAAGTATATTTGTTAAAAAACTCTATCTTCCTCAGCTTCCATGTGAAGAACCACTTTCACTAAGAGTACTGATGTTGACTCCATATCCCAATGGTAGCAAGACTTCATTTTTCAACCTGCAATCATACAAAACCAAGTCACAATTCATAGAGTTAAGCATCTAGTTTTATCCTTATTCAAAATCATAAACCCCCTTTGAGAGAGCCCTCTCAAACTAAAGAGGCTAATATTTAGTTAGAAGTGGTTTGAAATAGTTACATTGAGTTGATTGATGAGCAACCAATCAAGATCAATTTGGTGTTAACAGCACGCATAGCTAGATCAAGTGCCCAAAACCTTTGTTCTTCCAGGACAACCTTCTCCAATTCTTCCAAAAATACTACGACACTACTAGAACCATCAAAATATGGTAGTTCTCTTACCTCTGAGGAGATGCATCGTAATTTTTTAGTGATCTTGAGGCAACACAATGCAGAAACATCATACAACCGATTTTTCCAGTTCTCAATCTCCCCATCCGAATCGTAGAAACACGAACTATCCTTCTCCCAATTCAGCATTCCATCAGTTGTAGGATTGATCCAATCCTCGTCCCATGCATTCAGCTTGTAGATATGGTCGACATCATCTCCTTCACACACTGGCTCTATATATATTTCATTAGGGGAATTTTGAGGTCTAAAATGGGCCTCCTAAGAAAAATTTGCAACTTAAATAAACTTTATAAGAACCAATAGGATTTAAGATGATGATGTTAACCATGGGGGATGATTCACCACTTTTTATGTAGCAGGGTAAAAAGATAAAAAAATAATAAAATAATAAAACTACTTTTTGAACTCGTATTTTCAACTTATCTCCAAAAGTATTTACTCAAATTTTGAGTGGGAGTACATGTTGGATGCAAAATTTAATTCATCATCCAAGGATTACCCATGTTGCATACTTTTGATGGACCCTGCTACATGAAAAATGAGAAATACATGAAAAAACGTGATTGCAATCATGTTTATATTGAAAATACGAGTTGAAAAAGTAGTTTTTTAAATTTTCCCTCTTAAATTTGATGATGTAATCAAATCTTATTTTATTATTTCCACTATTATTTTATAATTTCCTTAGGAGGCTCATTTTAGACCTAAAAATTCCCCTATTACTCCTTCTATTGGGTCTAGTGGTACTATCACCCTCATTCCATCATTTTCGAACATCATGCTTCTATGCTTCAGGTTAATGATGCCTCCCATATCGATGGTCCAATCCAACCCTAACAACGCAGGGTAGGGATCTGCATCATCCACAATTTGTATCACTTCAAAATCTGCACATACCTTTACTCCAGCAATGTCTACTAGAACTTGTCAAACTCTTCCAAGTGGAATGATATTCTACTAATTGGCCATGCGTAGCTAAATGGTGGACCATTCCAACTTCGGTTCTCCCATCTTCTGCTAGGTCTACTTAGGGAGAACATTTGCATCAGACCCTAGGTCCAAGTTGAATTGATCCATTTCATACTCTCCAATTTTTGCATTCATGAGCATCTCTCGACTAGTTCTCTTCTTGTTCTTATAAATCTTGTTCATAGCCTTAGTCTCAGTTCGAGGCACTTCTTTTTTCGTGCAACTTTCTATCAGGGCCTGAAGATTATCTAATTCTTTCTGATTGCACAATAACTTAATACATGTTTGTGTGAATGGTTTGAATTCATCATCAATCTTTTATTCCATGATAGAATTTGATGTGGATGCCCCTACAATAGAAAAAACCTTCCTGGATTCAATAAAAGTCTCCTTTTCCTTTGGCAGGTTGAGTCCTTCTTTCTTGTTAAGAGCCTTTCTGATCAGTGGCTTTGCATCAACCATCTTTTCCTCATCTCCTCTAGTAGCAACACCAGTGCATGTAATTATGTTTACACTTGGACCATCACTGTGCGGTTCAGCTTTAACCATTTGTATGTTTTGTGTAGGCGTCTGATGTTGCCTTTCTGCATTCTAGCAATTAAAACAAGACAATCTTTAATTAGATGACCAAATTGTCTATAGTACCTGCAATATTGTCATGCATGGTTTAGAAAATCGTGTTTATAGTTTCCAGCATCTCCACAGTTATACCAGATTAATTTTCCTCTTCCCCGACCTGTGCCTCCACATCTCCCCCCTCCCCTTCCTCTTGCTAGGGATCCTCCACATATAGAGGGATATCATGGTGAAGATGGGTTAGCATGCACTCTATATAGTTTACCATTGTCTATCTTTAAGTCGAATGTTCGGTAGTGGTTCTCATCATGACCAACTGAAGAAAAAATCATGCACCATTTCTGCTTCAGCTCTAGCACATAGCTTCCCAATTGAGGGAAATGGTGTGTATCATGTTGTCTAGCTACCCTACAATCAACACACCATAGTGTGCGAGTACCACTTGGCCCAATAACATCCCCAACGTGCATTGGATTCGGTCCCCCCTGCTTGCATGTAATCAGAGAACAACGTACATTGATCTTTGTTGTGGCCTAAACCCTTACAACATATGCACCAGACATCTGCGCCAACTTCCTTCCCTTGGTCTCTGTGTAGGTGCTCAATCTCCATGTGCATTGCCTCCAGTTGAATTTGAATTTGCAACGTTATGAATTAATCATCCACTCTAGGCACAACTTCAAGCTTCATACCAACTTCCAGAGATTCGGCCTGAGAATCGATCTTCTATTGATTCATAGGCCTACGTAGATGTGGTAAGAACATGGAAATTAAACATTCCTTATGCTACTTATCATCATAATTAAATCCTCCTTCACTGATGGTGTGCTTTAGTCATTGATCAACCTCCCAAAAAGATTCATTTGGATCATATTTGATATCTTTTAATTTTGTGTAATATTCCTTTTTAGGAATTTCAGCAATATCTCCAATGAGGATGTTGTATAAGGAAACCAGTGCAAGAATAACATATTCCAGTGCTTGGATCCTTTAAAATTTTCTTTATGTAGCTTAAATATGTAATGGAATCAGAAAAAAATAACTCTAGCTACAATAAACAGATCTCCCCAACTCAAATGTGCTAAAAAGTATCATAACCCTAGTACATCATAAAATAGAAATGCCAGAGGCAGAAACAACATTATTCTTATTATGTAAACTACAAAAATATATGTAATAACATATATCTGGATCTTTCATTCATTATAAGATCAAAAATGAGAGGATTTACCTCTTTTACAAACACATTGGAACTCCCCGGCAATGGTTTTTGGCAAAATAGCAACACAAGATAAAGCATTGCAGAAAATAACGTTGTACCCAGCAACTATGTATTGAGAAATATATTATATGCTCAAAAAGGGACACACAATACAATAATAGGCTCAAGGCCTTCCACAATAGAACTCCTAGAGTGGAAATCACCTCCTCCTCTTCTGAAATAAGCTCAAATGGATAGATAAAACCCCAGCTACTACAGTTACTGCAAAAATAACACACTCACTGGGAGTGACTGTGCTGTCAAGGTTAGAGGATGGATTCCTCAAGATATTTGATAAGAATGGAACTCAAGACCTCCTCCTTAGATCTCACAATCAGCTACAACAATAATGGAACTAGAATTCCCGCATGAGAACTCTTGCACTAAACAGTGCTGCAACTCCGGCTAAACAGCTGAAGCTTGCAATGAATCATAAGACTGAGACAAGAAGTATGAATGAATGAATCCTCTTGCTGCTATCCCTTCCTTTTTACCATAAGTGAGCTTCTCCATCCCGGGCCCCACACATTGGTGATGTAGCTTCCTTGAGAAGTTTCCTCCTTCAAAACTGCGCTTCCCTAGTGGATTTACCTCCCTTGTTAGAGTGCTGGTTGACTTGGTCAAATATAGCTAGCTCCTTGATTTTTCTCCTCTTCACACTCAAGAGGCTTTATTTTATCCTCCTACTTCAATCCCTTTTCACACTGGGATAGATTTTATTGTGTTTCTTACCTCTTATTTCAAAAATGGAGCAATTATAATGTTCCAAGTAGCAATGGCTAATTGGGAACATTACAGTCCTCCCTGCTCAAAATTTTCTTGCGCAAAAGCAACAGTAAATAAGGATGCTACAAGATCTTCTCTCCCTCCCAAGATATTATTTGATGACTCTATTTCTCAACTGCCTCTCCCTTGTGTCTAATATTTCTTTTGGATACAAGATCAAATGACCATCATCATCAATTGGAGGAAGTTCCAAGTTGGCAACTAAATTCCTCCCAATGGCCTTCTTGAGGCAAGATACATGGAAGATATTTTGGATCTTGCTGCCCTTAGGAAGATCCAGCTCATAAGCTACCTTACCAACACATCTATTCACCTTGTATGGCCCATAGAAACGTGGTTTGAGCTTTTCAGCTCCCTTCACCTTGAGGGTGGATTGTTTGTAAGGCTGAAGGCGTAGGTAGACAAGATCCCATACCTAAAACTATCTCTCTATCCGACCATGGTCTGCATACATCTTCTGCTAGTTCTGAGTAGTGGCAATGTTATCTTTGAGGGCCCTGAGTATGTCCTGGTTCTCCTTAATCCAATCCCTTGCCCCTGGAGCTTTACTTTCCCCAAACATAACATCGGAAAATGAAAATGCCTCATATCCATACAAGGCTCGGAATGGAGTCATGCAAATAGAGGTATGGTGAGTGGTGTTCTAACAATAATTCCCCAAGTGGAGCCACTGCAACCAATCTTTCTGCTACACGGACACATAGTTCCTCAAGTAGCCTTCTACCCACTTGTTCACTATCTCAGTCTGCCCATCAGTTTGGGGGTGATAGTTGGTGCTGGGGGTCAAATCAGTTCCCACTAATTGAAAAAGTTCCTGCCAAAAGCCACCCATGAAGCGGCTATCTCGATCACTCACTATGGTCCTAGCGAGACCATGGAGTCTAAACACATCTCTGAAGAAGAGCTCAGCTACCTGTGAAGCAGTATAATGTGCAGAGATGGCAAAGAAATGAGAATACTTTGTTAGTCTATCAACAACAAAAAAGATACAGTCCTTACCCTGCACTATCAGTAAGCCGATGATGAAGTCCATAGAGATACTTTCCCACTTCCCATCTGGAATAGGTAGTGGCTGTAACAACCCAGCAGGATAAGTGTTCTATCCCTTATTCTGTTGGCAAGTGATGCATTCTTTGACATGCCGGAGCACATCCTCCTTAAGACCCTTCTATGAGAATCTCTCCCTGATAGATCTGTAAGTTTTTGCGAAACCTTGATGCTCATAAAGTGGGGAATCATGTGAGGCCAATAAGATCTTCTCCTTGAGCTTAGAATTCTTAGCCAAGTAGATCTGACCCTTGTAATAGATAACCTCATCCATCACTTTAAATCTCTCATCTGATACAACCCCATCAAGTATCCCACATGCAAAGTCATCCTTGGAGTACTCAACTAAAATTTGAGCCTTCCAATCTGTGTCCATGCCCCTCAAGGACAGTGTTGTAGGCCTCCTGGAAAGTGCATCAGCTACTATATTTCTCTTTCCCTTGACATGTTCTATGTCAAAGCAATAGGCCTGGATTTTTCTCACCCACTTCTATTGTCTTTTCTGAAGCTTCCTCTATTCAAGAAAGAATCTAAGGCTGTTGTGATCAGTCTTCACCTTGAACTTATTCCCCACTAAATATTGCTGGAATTTGGCTAATGCATGCATGATAGCCAACATTTCTTTATCATAGATGGGGTATAGCCTCTCATGAGGGAGAAAATTCCTGCTCTCAAAGGCTATAGGATGCCCTCCTTGCATCAAGACTGCCCTAATACCTTCACCTAATGCATCACATTCTAACACAAAAGGTAGAGAAAAGTCAGGTATAACCAAAACAGGACAACTACTCATTACCTCTTTGAGCTTATCAAAAGCTCTCTATGCTGTGGGTGTCCACTGGAAAGCCCCCTTCTTTGTCAAGTCTGTAAGTGGTGCTGCTAATTGTGAAAACCCTTTCACAAACTTCTAGTAATAGGTGCATATGCCCACAACCCCTCTGAGTTCTGTAACATTCCTAGGTTCAGGACAATCTCTGATAGCTTGAATCTTCTCCTCATGTACCATCACTCCATCCACTCCTATGATATGCCCCAAATAAAACATCTCTGTGAGGCCAAATTCACATTTGGAGAGCTTGGCATAGAATTGATACTCCTTGAGGATATGTAATACTGTCTCAATATGCTGCAAGTGCTCCTCCCAAGTGCGGCTGTAGATCATAATATCATCAAAGAAGACCAATACAAACTTCTGCAAGTGACCCTGGAAGATATGATTCATACAGGATTGGAAAGTTGTTGGAGCATTAGTCAATCCAAAGGGCATTACCAGAAACTCAAAATGCCCATAGTGACATCTGAACGTTGTCTTGGGGATATCTTACTCCCTCACCTTGATTTGATGGTACCCGGACCTCAAATCAATCTTGGATAAATATTTGGATCCCCTTAGCTCATCCATGAGTTCATTTATCATGGGTATAGGGTACATGTTCTTCAAAGTCTTCTTGTTCAAGGCCCTATAATCGATGCACATCCTCAATGTGCCATCTTTCTTCTTTACCAAAACCACCGAGGAAGCAAAAGGGCTAGTACTAGGTCGGATGTGCCCTAGTGCTAGCAGCTCTTAGATAGCTCTTTCAATCTCATCCCTATAGGCCTTGGGATGTCTATAAGGAGTGGTGATAACTACTTTTACCCCTTGTTCCAACTCATTGGTGTGTTCAAACCCTCGGTCAGGAGGTCTCCCTGGTGGGATATCCCCAAATACTGTGGAATACCGGTCCAAAAGAGATTGAACATCTGGATGCATCGGTGTGTCCTTGCCCTTCACCTCAGAAATATGTAGCTCCACTACCCATGCAATGTCTCCTCTATGAAAATCTGCCTCCATCCTATGTGTTGAAACAACCTGAGGGGGATATGTGTTCATACCCTTGATCTTTTGTTACTGGCCATCCTCTCCTCTAGTCCATTCCATCTCCAGAGTTCTCCAGTTAGTGGTAACTCTCCCAAGAGTGACTAACCACTGGACTCCCAATATGACATTGGTGTCTGGAATATCTACCACAAAGAAGTGGTCTGTCAAGATATAGGTACCCATAGTAATGGTCAGCGCTGGAACATACTTGGCACATTGCAGAGTCATGGCTCCTGGGACCAAAACTGAAAATCCCTCAAACTCCTCCATGGGAATTCCTCTCTTGTGTACCAGTTGTGCATCAATAAAATTATGAGTGGCTCCACTATCTATCAATACAGAAACTCTTTGCCCCATGATGGTGCCTCTTACTCTCAAGGTTAAATATTTTGGGACCCCTCTTAACGCTGCAACAACTCCTCCTCTTGGAGAAAAGTCTTCTATGGGTTTTACAGCGCTGGCATCCTTCTTGGAGAAGGTCTTGATAGGATGTGCTTCCCTTATAGCACATTTCTCCTCCAATTCCCGAACAAGGATTGTCTCCCTTGGCCTTGAATGGGTCTTCTGCTGTAAAAAGGTTCTTGCCTTGGGCAAGATGTGTTGTAGATATCTAGCTTTCTCCACAGCTTCAAGGAGTGTAGCTGCTTTTGTAGATTTGACCAACCCTTGTAATGGTTCAACCATCCCATTCAAAAACATGCATACCTTCCTACTCATAGTGAGGTTGGATACCATCACTGAAAGCTACAGATACTCAACAATATAATCCTCAAGATCTCCCTCTTGCTTGAGTTTGGTTATCTTGGCAAAGTGGGCTTCCCGATCCCTTGGATCAAATCTCTCCACTAGATTCTTGGTAAAATCTGAGTATGAAGTGATATGATGATGCCCAAGTTTGTTTATTCCATGAAACCACCAGTCTTGAGCTTCCCCTTCCAGATGCAACACAACTATTTTGATAGCTTCCATCTCAGAAACCTTGTGAAGCTGGAAGTATGTGTCCAACTTCTCTATCCATGCTTTTGTTGTGTGCTTAGGTGTCCCATCAAATGTGGGCAAGAATAACCCTACCATACTATGCTATAGGGCTTATCCCTGCATCAAGTTATCCTCCCTTTGATGAGAATCATTCCTCCTTCCATCCTTGATCCGACAAAACTCCTGAAAGCTCAGGTGCTCCTTGAACCTTTGAGACTGGAGCTCATATTCTTCAAAATATTCCCCTAGATAACCCTCCTTATCTCCTTCAGTTAAAAATAAAGGCATGGTGGAGCATTGTGATGGAGTTGAATGTCCCATGCCATTTGCAGTGTTGGTACTTGCCTTAGGGAAAAACCCTAAAGAGTCTTCTTCCCTCCTCATCTCCCTGAGATCCCTTGCAACGTTCTACAGGGTTTGAAGTACGAGCCTTGAGATGTCTTCCCTCTCCATGCTAAAGATAAATCTCCCCCCCACAAGATGAGCCAAGAGCAGAGCTATGATACCACTGTAATATTCCTTTTCAGTAATTTCAGTAATATCTCCAATGAGGATGTTGTATAAGGAAACTAGTGCAAGAATAACGTAGTCCAAGGCTTGGATCCTCTAAAATATTTTTTATGTAGCTTAAATATGGAATGGCATCAGAAAAAAATAACTCTAGCTACAATAAACAGATCTCCCCAACTCAAATGTGCTAAAAAGCATCATAACCCCAGTACATCATAAAATAGAAATGTCAGAGGTAGCAACAGCGTTATTCTTATGATGTAAACTACAAAAATATATGGAATAACATATCTCTATAGCTTTCATTTATTATAAGATCAAAAATGAGAGGTTTGACCTCTTTTACAAACACATTGGAACTCCCCGGCAAGGGTTTCCGGCAAAATAGCAACACAAGATACATCACTGCAGAAAATAACGTTGTACCCAGCAACTCTGTATTGATAAATATATGATATGCTCAAAAAGGGACACACAATACAAGAATAGGCTCAAGGCCTTCTAGAATATAACTCCTATAGTGGAAATCACCTCCTCCTCTTCTAAAATAAGCTCAAATGGATAGATACAACCCCAGCTACTACAACTACTGCAGAAATAACGCAATCACTGGGAGTGACTGCGCTGTCAAGGTTAAAGGATGGCTTCCTCAAGAAATTTGATGAGAATGGAACTCAAGTCCTCCTCCTTGGATCTCCCAATCAGCTACAACAATAATGGAACTAGAATTCCCGCATGAGAACTCTTGCACTAAACAGTGCTACAACTCTGGCTAAACAGCTAAAGCTTGCAATCAGTCATAAGACTGAGACAAGAAGTATGAATGAATGAATCCTATTTCTTCTATCCCTTCCTTTTTACCCTAAGTGAGCTTCTCCATCCCGGGCCCCACACATTGGTGATGTAGATTCCTTGACAAGTTTCCTCCTTCAAAATTGCGCTATCCTAGTGGCTTTCCCTACCTTGTGACAGCGCTGGCTGACTTGGTAAACTATAGCTAGCTCCTTAATTTTTCTCCTCTTCACACTCAAGAGGCTTTATTTTATCCTCCTACCTCAATCCCTTTTCACACTGGGATAGATTTTATTGTGTTTCTTACCTCTTATTTCAAAAATGGAGCAATTATAATGTTCCAAGTAGCAATGGCTAATTGGAAACATTACATTTTTTCATGCACTGTGAGTCATTACGGGAATTTTAAGGTCTAAAATGGGCCTCCTAAGAAAAATTTACAACAAAAATAAACTTTATAATAACCAATAAGATTTAATATGATGATTTCAACCATGGGGGATGATTCACCATTTTTTAAGTAAAAGGGTAAAAAGATTAAAAGATAATAAATAATAAAACTACTTTTTCAACTCGTACTTTCAACTTATCTCCCAAAGTTTTTACTCAAGTTTCGAGCGGGAGTACTCTTTGGATGAAAAATTTAATTCCTCGTGCAGTGATTACCCATGTTGCATACTTTCGATGGACCCTACTGCACAAAAAATGAGAAATACATGAAAACACGTGATTGCAATCACGTTTTTCATGTATTTATCATTTTTCGTGTAGCAGGGTCCATAAAAAGTATGCAACATGGGTGCTCCTTGGATGAGGAATTAAATTTTGCATCCAATGAGTATTCCCACTCGAAATTTGAGTAAAATAGTTGGGAGATAAGTTGAAAATACGAGTTCAAAATTTTTTCTTCCTTTTTTCCCTCTAAAATTTGATGATGTAATCAAATATTATTTTATTATTTCCACTATTATTTTATAATTTCATTAGGAGGCCCATTTTAGAACTCAAAATTCCCCTAATGAGGACTGTAGCTTCTTGAATTTTTGTTTCAAAGCATCCTTAATATGCACAACAGTGGGATGAATGTGCTAAGTCAAATATCCTATAAACCAATCTAACACGCGAACTTCAAATGCCATACCCAGTTTCCATCTCTTGACAACATCAATGTTAACATTTTGTGTAGTCCACATGGGATTGAAAAAAAACCAGAACCTATCCATTTCCTCATCCCCCACACCTTTAAAGGTGGGTAGCTTCATATTCGCGACCATATCTTCTACAGGTGGCGATGGTGGTGGTGTAGGAGATGTCTTACCCATATGCGAGTTCAACTGTGACGTAGCATGAGGGATACCTTCAGCCCGCGCAGTCTCACTACTCTCTATATCAGGTGAATTTCTTAGAGGGTTGTATACAGATCTATCCCCTCTCTGACTAACCCGATAATGTTTTCCAATGTGCATAGTGATTTCTAGATTATATGGGGTCATTCACTCAATGTGGTTTCACAAAAAACACTTTTCACACAATAGCATCTTAATCAACAGAGGCATAGAGCATATGAATTTACCTCTTACTCCCATGAAAAACCTCCTTTCAACTTCAGAATGCGACACAAACTGATCTACTACAAACTTTGTCACAAACCCACCCAAGATGCTATCAACCTAGTGATCTATAGTCTGGGTGATGGAATTATCAGTCTGCTCTAACTGTTCGATCAATTACGGTGTCCACTAAGTGACCTTGTCGTCCTTCCAACAGGTTTGGAACTCTGCTAATATTGAAAACCACTCCTGTAATTCATCCGAAAAGGTCACAAGGAAGAACTTGTGCACCTCTATGAATATATACTTATGTTTCCAATATTCAACTAACAACTTCTTACTTTTGTTTTCCTTAAAAGAAAATTTTTGGATTTGCTTCTCAAACTAGCCCTCTAATTCAGTTTTTGATGGCCACCACATCACCCAATCTCTCTCGAAATGATTCTAGTCCTAGCAACGGAACCATTTTTTGGATTTAGGGGTCCTGACACAGGTTCAGATTTAAGGTTAACCTACAAAACCCTTTTATTACTAGCCCTTTCTACAGTGACTTACTTGCGCAAGTTAAATTCTCACCTGAAGAAGTATGGGGGGGTGCTGGAACCAGGTTTCCACACCCTGAGAGAGATTTAAATGATGTGGGTGTCTTCTCATCTAAGACAACTGTGATCTAACCTTCACAATAGAATCCCTAGCCAGAAACCCCAACCAGATAGATTTAGGTCAATTTACACAGGTTATCTTGTACGTGCACAAATACAGATCTTGTAGTCCTTCCAATAGTCCTTAATACATAACATTCAATATCAACAGTAATAGATTCATTCATTTATCATTCATCTAAGGTAGAAGATAGTTGTACAACCTCCAAACACAGATAACACAATAAACAAAAATAACATGCAAAAACAGATCATAAAGAAGAAGACAGATGCATTTTATACTCAGATTTCATCCAAAACGTACCTTTATTCATTCATAGTTCAGTTCTTCCTTACAACACTTTCATTCCACCTGTGCACACAGCCATTGGGGTCCGCACATAGTAGGACTAAGGTCTCCGTGCACACAGCTAGTAGGAGCCTTCTGATGAGCTCCATCATTAGACATATTTGGAGGGGTTAATGGTGACATTTTTGCCTTCTTAGATCTCTTTTTCTTGAATTTTTATTATTATTTTGTTGTATGATGCTAGTATAGGTGGTGATAAAGACTAACATACTCTGAGTGCCTAATATGATGTTGAGTGCAAAAAATCATGAATTATCAGCATTTTGATAAGGATTTTGTCATCAAGACTTGGAGGAGATAGCAATGAGAAATTATAGGAGGATTTTCCATGCTCCTTAATTCTCAAAGGTAGCCAAAGGATCCCAAATATTCTCCCCAGCAATTCGAATTCCAAAGGCAGCCAAAGGATCCCCAAGGATTCTCTCCAGCAATTTAAAGTTCCAGAGGAAACCAAGCAACTCAAGGAGGACTGCACTCAATATTTGTTTACTTGGAGTCAAGTGGACTCAATCACTATTTTCTAGAGAGTTGTTGGTAGCTACCCTGTAGAATAAATAGAGAAAATCTAGAGCTAGGAAGGGTCAGAGCTTTGTCACAAGTTATTGAGCCTTTTATTATTTTACTCAGTGATCAAACTTTCAAAAATGTATGAGGCTATTCTTTTATGAAATGAGCAGACTAATTTCATTTTACTGATTTCAATTTGAGAGATATAGGCTCGTGGGTTAGGGCGCAATCCATGTGCCTCAACCTATCTGTTGTATTTTTTCTCTGCTTTCTATCATTTCATTAGTTCCGCTTCTAATAATTCCGCTTATGTTTCAATTTTTTGTTTAGTTTTTCCTTCAGTGTGCTGCTATAGGTTTCATTTTCTTGTGAGTAATAGAATAAAGGAGAAAAACAAAAAAAACTATGGATCAATACCCCCTTCTCATCTCTGTCAATAGAGCTAGAGGAGGGCGAACCTTCCCACTGACCCAAAAATTATTTCTATTCACTATTTCTAATATTAAAAGTAGAGTTGCATTACCATTTTCTAGTCTTCCTTTCCACTAATTTTTTTACGCATTTGTAATATTCCAAAATTTGCATGCAACAAATTGGAATATTAATTTTTTTTATTTTATCTAGGAGGTGAATAAAATGGGTAAAAGGCCCATGAGTAGGAATAAGATCCTTCATAGTGTGAAAAGGATCATTGGAGTAGCCTATTTTGCACCTTCTAGTGTAAAAAGGGGCAATTTGCATGAGGACAAGGTCAAGTTTGACCAAGTCAACAATGTTGCCTAAGAGGTGTAGCTTGCTTGGAAAGACAACGCTGTTTTGGAGGGAGAAAGATTCTTTGTGGAAGAAACCCTAATGTGTGGGGTCCAGGGAAAAGAGGCATTCACTTGCATGAAAGGAGGAGGAGGTAGCCATAGTGAGATATCTTTGAGCATTTGATCATTTGTCTGCTTAGACATATTTGTAGTCCCGATTGTTCAGCTGAGTTGCAGTGCTGCTTAGCACGAGGGATTCATGTTTAGGATTTTCTCTCCTTCTTGAGAGGCCTCTTGAAGGATTGCACTTCATTTTCTCCACATCTTCTCTCAAGGCCAAAGCCATTATTCATTCACTGCGTTATTTATGTTGAAGTATAACGTAGTGTTGCTGGGTGTTGCAGTGGAGGGTTCCACAACACCATTCCTTGTCTCATCTTTCAAAGGAGGGAGCTTCTATTCCTCGGGAATATTAGTGAGGAAGGTTTCCAAGACTGATTTGCATATTTTTACATCAGGCCAAGCTTCTCCCATCATAGACAGTGCAGTCCCTTCACTAGACTACGTTATTTCAGTGAGTACCTGCAGTGGGGGTTTGCACCACCATTTTGGAAGGCAAGATATTCAGTGTTAGGATCAGCCTATCACTTGAGAGATCTGTTGGAGGAGGTTCATTTCAGATTGATCATCATCTTCAGCCATCTCCAGTTATTTTCAGAGTTGCAGCTGCTACCCAGTAACTCCGGCATTTTTACAAATTTTCCATTTGTACATGTATTGCAGCCAATCCTTCTAAGGATTGTGTATAATTGATGTATTGTCAATTTCAGGGGTTGAGAGCTTGCTCCCCCACCTTTCTTCAATTGATATTTCTATATCATTGTATTTTCCTTTTATAGTTTGCAATGTCTCTTATAAACTGCGCTGTTATAGCCATGGTTTCTCTCATGTAGCAGTGTTTTCCATGTATCATGTATTTCTTCCATTGAGGCTGTATTGCTTTGCTTGAGTGACTTCTTCCTCAAGGATTTGTACAACATTGCTGCTATAATATACATGTGTTTTCTATCTACTTCTTCATGTGTTCAAAGCTATAAGAATAACGATGTCATTCCATCATATGTGCTTACATTTGTTGCAGTCCCTCATCGGGCATTTTCAGAGGACATCTAAGTGTGGGAGATCTATTTAACCCACTTAGAAGGATTTATTTGGAGCCATCTCTTGGATTTAGGACTTAGATACATTGATCTAAGGGATCCATTCCTGGAAAATGCATTTTCCAGTCATGCCTTGCTAACTGTTCCAGATTTGGAATATTACAGCATTTGTCTGTTTTTCATGCATATATCAGCAGAGTTGTTTGCCGAAATTAATGTTAAAGCCTCGGAGTAGCTCCGTGGTGCCTCCCCGCTTCATTTCCCATCTCCCTTCCATCTTTGTTGTTACGCTTATATTCCTTCCTTTTCTCTTATCGCAACTACCAGAACCATTTTAACTTGAAAACCCTCCAAACACTTTAAATTTTGACCTCCACCTTTCCTCCTCAAAATTCCCACTATCGCATTTCACACTTCGCACTCTCCTCGTGACTGCGCTATCTCTTTTTCGCCAACCTTCGATATTGTGATATTGAGAAATTGCAAATCACAAATCAGAGTTTCTATTGGTTTTCTTTAAGACTTACCGCTCCTTTTTTCTGATTGTTATATTGTCATCGCACTCTGCCACCAGTCCCACTGCCATGTCGCCCATCTCACTTTGCACTTTGTAACATTTTCTTGAAAAACACTTCCACTATCCCTCCAACTTTGCGATATTGTGATTGCGATATCGAATTTCTCACTTCACAGTTTTTTTCCATTGCTTTTCACACTTCGCAGTTTTTTGCCCCATCGCATTTCACAAATTTCAGCCTTACCACAATCGCATTTCACATTTTGCAACTTTTCCCCTTTTCCTTTAACACTACCCTATTCAAACGCCAATTGCAATACTGCCCCATACTCTGCCACCAGTCCCACTACCACGTCATCTGGATCATCACAAATTGCAGATCACACTTTTTATTTTTTCGTTAACATTTACCACTCCTGTCTGTTGATTGTGATATCGCTCCGTACTCCGCCACCAATCGCACCGCCATATCATCGGCCGCATCACACATCGCAAATCACACTTTTTTATTTTGTTCCTGTTAACCTTTACCACTCCACATGTCGATTGCAATCACCCTCAATCACAACTCTGCCATCGTAGTTTTTAAATAATTCCGCTCCAAAGCATTTTTGCGCCACAATAAGGCTTTAATAAGGTTTAAACCCCATCTTTCCACCTCTAAGCCTTATTTCATGTGTTGAGCCCTCCATTAGCACCTTTAGCTCGTTTTCCTCCATACTACAAGCCCCAATCTATCAAGTTTAGTTTATCATGAATAGTTTGATGGTTCGAAGCATGATAGTATGGTAAATAGATCAGAGGATAAGTAGGATGTGTTTTTAGCCAATTGGCCTAACCTAATTTAGTTTCTTTTCATTCATTCCCTTTTGCATATTAATTTAGTTTCATTTTTTTCATTTCCTTTCTGCACATTAAATTAGTTTCATTCCCATCATTTCCTTTCTAAAAATTAAGTAAGTTTCCTTTCTTTCATTTCCTTACAGCAATTTACTTTTCATTTTTTATAATATTTTAAGAAATAGCACCCTTTCGTCAAGAAGAAGAGGATGATATGAACAGAATGAATCTGCTGTGTATATATCACTGTCACCTCCAAGTTTGTACGAACCCTGGGTTGAAAAAGTAAATTAGGGCAATCCTTGGGAGTTGCAGCACTCTTGGTGCAATACCAAGGCTCACCACTTTTTGGCATCGTTGACAGGGAGGTGTCTAGTAGATTTTTTGATTTTGTTGTAGCATTATTTTCTACTTTTATTTCTTTTCATGTAATTTCAGAAATATTGAAAAATACAAAAAGATATGATTTTCATGCCTTGTAGGAGTAGGAATACTCAAAGAAAAATCTTACCTAAAATCCCCACATCACCTCCTAGCCACCCTTCACTCTTCTTCAGTGGCAGTGAGATTGAACTTTCTATAGGAGAGCCTTCTGAATATTTTGAGGATCCTATTGGAGAATAAGAGGAAGACCTTGTTTTGACTAAGGGACCAGCTTCACCTATCTTAACCATGGCTAGGATCCAGAGAGCCTTTCCCATAAGAGAGGCAGATGGGGAAACTAAGATGAAAAACATTAGTCCCTCATCTCTTCCACACTTTCATGTACTTACCTCTGACGACCCTGAAACATTTATGTATAAACTTGTTGTTGTTTGTAGGAATTATGACTACACCTCTGATGATCATAAGTTGAAGCTATTCCCATCCACCCTTAAGGATGTGGCCTTCCGCTGGTTCATGGATCTGCCTGGGGATAGAATCACTACCTGGGCATAGACGAAATATAGCTTAAACAAAAAATACATAGACTACTGTAGGTCCAAGGAATCTAAAGATGAAATATTTAGGATGACTCTAGGACCTGATGAATCCCTAGAGGACTATGAAGAGAGGTTTTAATTAAAATATAAGAGAGCCAACTGTACTCTTGATCCTGCATCACTTAAAATTGTACTTCTTCGAGGGATCAGTGAAGAGATGATAGAAATATTGAATATGCTATCAAGAGGAGATATCTACCAACTTCCTTATGAAAAAATCAAAACTTTATTCTGGAACCATTCTAGGGAATTTAGGAAGAAGGCAGAGCTAGCCAAGCCACATCCAATACCCCTTCCTCTTCCACCTTCATAAAACATGATATTGGAAACATGATAGAGGAATTCAAGAGTGACATGTTGCACACATTTTCTTTGAAAATGGACATAATTCAGGTCAAAAGGAAGTAAGAGGAAGCAGAGAGAGCCCTGTCCATATTTTGTCCTAGATGTACCAAGAAGCACCCAAGAAATGAATGTCCATTGAATGTCATAGAGGTTTTCTTAGTCTATGAGAAGAATCATGCCAAAGAAAAGTGTCGCTCCTTATCTGTACTTAAACCTGTATAACAAGGTGGGGAAGAAATGCTAGAGCAACTCTGTTTCATCAACCAGAGAAGGCCTCAAGGCCCTCGGTCATATCAAAAAGGTATGCAAGGTGCACCTTAATCTTACTATCACAACAATCAGAGCGCACCCATACAACCTTGGTACACCCCCACTCCTCCATCCTGGTCTACACCTCCTACTTGTCATTACAACCCTTCATATCATCCTCAGCCAGTAACCCAACCATTTCAATAGTATGTTCCACAACAACCTCAGTGGAACAATTCGTCCCAAGGGTTGAGGCCTCAAAAAGATAAACCAACTACTCTAATGCCTCCACCCCAACCTCAACCTCATCTTACTCATGCTGCTCCACCTAGGCTACCTATACCTACACAACCTAATCTGAACCCAAACAACAGACAGGCACAACAGACTCCCAATGGAGAAACATCCTATCCAGCTTGTGTTGTGGAGATACAAGATGTTAATATTAGGTTGGGAAGAGTAATCCTAGACAACCATCCTCCATCTCCACCTGTAGAGGTTGAGGAGGAAAATGAGGAAGGTAACACTTAGATCCAACAACCTCCTTTTCCTGAGTGCTTGATCCACCCTAGTCAACACACTCCAGAAGAGATTGAACTCCTGGGAGAATTGGAAAATTTATGTGTAAAGATACCACTTCTCGAGGCCATAAAGGATGTACCTATCTACAATAGGCTCATGAAAGAAAATTTATTCAAACAACCTGGGAGAAGGAAGAGAGATACCCCCACCATCAATGTGGTAGGACAACTGTCTGACCTAATGCTAGGGAAGGTGGTATTTCCAAAGTACCTAGACCCTGGTAGTCCAATTGTTGATGTGCATATAGATGGTGTCATAGTCCCCAACACTGTGATTGATCTTGGGGCTGCCATTAATATCATGACCAAGGAAACTATGTTGAAACTTAATCTCCAAGGGACTTTGAGGAAAACCACAACAGTTCTGCAACTTGTAGATTGATCTACAGTAACTCCGGAAGGAATCGTTGAGGATGTTATGGTTACCATTGACTCTTGGGAGTATCCTATATATTTCCTGGTCCTACAACCAAAAACCAAGTTTAATGGCTATCCCCTCATCTTAGGGAGACCTTGGTTAGCCACTGCATATGCTTATATTAGTTGTTCGTCTAGAAACATGACTATAAAAAATGGGCATGTGTCTAAACAACTAGTGTTATATCCTCCAACCCAGCCTTCCATTGATCATGATCTCCCTATATGGTTGGAGGATGAAGAAGATTATTTATATAAAATTTCCCTATGTGTACCATAGATGTTATTCTTAGGGGGGGGCAGCTTGATGAAGATGAACTCATCGACCATGCCATTCAAAACCAGTTCTCCACTAACATTCTTCTCGAAACCTTAGTCAAAGAGTCTAAAATCCAACCTTGGATGGAAGTGAAATCAGTTGATTCAACCTCTGAATCCACCAAGGCTATTGATTTTGGCCCGTTGAGATCTCTGAAAATCAACCCAAACCTCTCGAATGAAGAAGAGAAGTAGCCATGCCAGCTTTTGAAAGAAAATCTTGATGAATTTTCTTGGGTTTACAAGGACATGAAAGGGGTGCATCCTTTAGTGTGAAAACATCATATTTACATCAAAGAAGGATGTAAGCCTGTGATACAACCCCAAAGAAGGATGAACCCGGCTCTAAAGGACATAGTCAAAAAGAGTTGCAGAAACTATTGGATGCAAGGTTCATATATACTATATCTAACAATGAGTGGGTTATCCTCTTGTCCTAGTCCCAAAGAAGAATGGGAAGTGGAAAATTTGTGTTGACTATCGAGAACTTAACAAAGCCACCAAGAAAGACCATTTCCCTTTGCCCTTTATAGACCAAGTCCTAGATGGTCTTGAGGGGAAGAAGTTCTTTTCCTTCTTAGATGGGTTCAGTGGTAAAATCATATTCAAATAAGCCTTGAAGACTAGGATAAGAATACTTTCACCTGCCCTTAGGGTACCTTTGCTTATACAGTCCTACCTTTTGGGTTGTGCAATGCCCCAGATACCTTCCAAAGAGTTGTCCTGGTCATATTTTCTAAGTTATTCCATGACTTTGTCGAAATCTACATGGATGATTTCACACCATATGGGGATGACTTCCAGGAAGATCTCTCCAATTTGGGTAAATTACTAAGAAGATGCATTGATATGTGTCTCTCCTTGAGCCCAAAAAAGTGTGAATTCGTGAAGAAAGAAGGGGTTGTATTAGGACACTCCCTATCCCAAGCAGGAATACAGGTAGACTCAAATAAAATCACTATCATCAAAAGGGTACCTGCTCCTCAAAAGCAGAAAGATGTCAGGAGTTTCTTAGGTTTAGTTGGTTACTATATAAGCTTCATCAAATATTTCAACAAGATGGCTTCTCCATTATTTGGGTTATTGGCCAAAGATTCTGATTTTATTGGGTACGGTCCTTGTCAAGAGGATTTCGAGCTCATTAAGGAAAATTTGACTACTACCCCCATCCTCCGAGGTCCAAATTGAACTCTGCTTTTCCACATCCACACTAATGCATCTGAAAAATCTGTACGGGCAACATTAGGAAAATTAGAGGACAAAATCCCTTATGCCATTTATTTCATCAGTAATAACTTTTCCAAGACTGAGCTTAATTATATTGTTACTGAGAAGGAGATGTTAGCCATTGTCCATGCCTTGAACAAATTCAAGCATTATATAATTGGATATCAAACCTTTTTTCACACTTACCATGTAGCCATCATGTATTTAATGAAAGAACCAGATGTTAATTCCAAGATAATTAGATGGTTGTTACTTTTGCAGCAATTTCATTTGACTATTGTTGATAAACTTGGAAAGGAGAACGTTGTTGCAGATTTTTTGTCCAGGATAGCTCTCCATGCATGTGAATAAGCAATGGTGGATGACAATCTACCAGATGAGCATCTATTTGCTATATCGACACTCTCACCATGGTTTGTTGATATAGCCAACTACTTGGTTTCTAAGAGACTCCCTCCTAATATTTCATTCAGGGAGAGGAGTAGAATCATCAGAAAAAGCGCCCCTTTCACATGGATTGGGGGAAACCTTTTCAAGCTAGACCCTGATAAAAACCTAAGGAGATGTGTGAGGGAGGAAGAATTTTTTTATGTCCTCTTTGCATGTCATGACAACCCATGTGGAGGCCACTTTGCTGCTAAGATAACTTCTTACAAATTTTTGCATGCAGGATACTCTTGGCCTACCCTTCACCAAGATTCCAGAAGATACACCAGCAGGTGTGACTAGTGCCAAATGATGGGGAAACCCATGCAAAAGGGATGAAATTTCTTTGCATCCTCAGGTGGCTCTTGAGCCATTTGAGAAGTGGGGCATGGACTTTGTTGGACCTGTCGATCCACCCTTCTGGACAAAATAAGTATATCATAGTTTGCACTGATTACCTAAAAAAATGGGCTGAAACAAAAGTAATGAAGGTAGCAACTGAGGAGAAAGTCGCATAATTTCTGAAGGAGAATTTGTTTTACAAGTTTTGGTACCCAAAAGAAATATTCAGTGACCAGGGAACACAATTCACCTCTCACCTCAATGAGAATTTTTTGAGGAAGCACAAGATTAAGAATAGAACTTCTACTGCCTATCACCCTCAGGAGAATGGCCAAGTAGAAGTAACTAACAGAGCTTTAGAGAGCATCCTCACCAAGGTTGTGAGAAGCAGTAGAAAAGAATGGGAAGACATATTGGTAGAGGCTACTTGGGCCTACAACACTACTTGGAAGACAACAACGAGATTCACTCCTTATGAACTAGATTATGGTAAGAAGGCTCTACTTTCAGTTGAGTTTGAATTCAATACTTTATGAATGGCAGATGAATTAAATCTAGATCTCTCAAATGCCCAAAAATAGAGGTTTTTGCAACTAAATGGATTAGATGAGTTCATAATGCAAGCACTTCTTCACATGGAGCTAGTTCAGTTGCAAAGGAAGGTATCGCATGACAAGAACAACAAATAAAAGACCTTCCAAGAAGGAGATTGAGCGTTGTTGTGTGATTCAAGGTTTAAATATTTCAAAGGAAAGTTGATGACAAGATGGTTGGGACCTTACACAGTGGAAAAATGTTTTAATAATGGCGCAGTTCAAATCAGAACCATAGATGAGGAAGGAATCCCCTTGCTTTTCAATGGTCACAGACTTAAAATTTAAAAGAAGCTTTTGTCAAGGGAAGAGTTCATAAATTCAATAAGCAGAGAGGTGTATGTGATACGAAACTCCATAGTTTCCCACACCTCCTGAAAAATAAATAAATTAATTAATTAATTGATTATAAAAAATAATAAAATAATAAAATAAAAATAAATAATAAAATAAAAAATAAAAATAAAAATATTTATGGGTGAAAACCTCTCTAAATCGCCCAAGGCAAGTTTGTGGGTTGAAAACTTCCATGGAGGCAACCCACTTTCTTTCAAAAATAAAAAAGAAAAAGAAAAAAAAACATATATATATATATATATATATATATATACACACACACACACACACATCTACATCTTTTTGTTTTCTGTGTTTGTTGTTTTTCAGGTTATTAATGGTTTTTGGAAACACATGGAGGCATTCATCTTCTTTTCCCTTCTTCTATTTTACCAACCATCCCATCATTCACTCCATTCATTTTCATAAACTTCCTCCATCACCTCCATACACCACATTCCTCCACTCCTTAGCACAATGTAGCAAGGAAAGAAAAACACAGACTGCTACAGACATCAGGGAATTCCTACAGTGCAAAAATATGTTCATGAATAACAAGAAAAAACAAAGAGAGGAGCTATTAAATCAGACCCTAGGAAAGAAAAGAGTTCCACCCATGGTATCCAGAGCAGCCCCACGTAGCATCTACAATGAGAAGAAACATCAATAAATATCAGCAGCTCATTTAGAGAGTTTCTCATTCAGCAAGTCGCTCACTCAAAAAACAGGAAAATAAGGAAGAACGCAACATATAAGAGGCTTGTCTCCAAATTCTATCTCGTGTAAACACCTTGAAAACAAAAAGAAAACTCAGTTATAGCTTCTCACCCCTCGCTATGCATCCATAATAGCTAGAAATAATTAAATTTGCAGACGTAGAGTTTAAGGGGCAGAAAGGTGGCCAGCTAGCTTGGCCACCGACGTGAAGTATGACTAGGGGTCACTGCAAAGTCACGCCACTTGGAAATTCAAAAGAAAAAAATTAAATAAAGTGGAGTAGAGGAGAATGAGGAGAGGAGACACACAGTATTAGCCAGTTAACAAGAAGAGGATCCAACTATCTACAACAGAAACAAGAGTTGAACCGAATTACATAAGTGCTCCAAAATTAGTTGCGCAATCTAATAAAAAGAGATCTCGTCTCATCCAAATCAGTGAATTAAGAATTTTTTAGGGAAAGAGACTAAAGGGAGCCCACAACACAATAGTACTGAGAGATTGCTGCGTAGTTCAACAGCGTGAAGCAGCAGTAGAAAATCAAAATCACCAGCAGTTGAGAAAGCTTTCGAAGTATATTGCATATCAGACACAGTAGCAAGGGACAAAGTGAAGATTTTCTCCTAGCCTTAGAGGAGAAAGAGAAGAAGAGCCATAAGAAGAACCAGAAGAAGAAAAAGAACCAAAAGAGGAAGAAGAACGATAAGAAGAAGAAGAACCGGCAAAACAAGAAGAACCAGAAGACGAAGAGGAAGAGACAAGGGCCATGGAAAAGAGAAAGAGATGGCAATAGAGGTCATAGAGGTAGCAAAAAGTGAGAAAGAAGCAGACTCAAAGCACAACACCACATCCCCTCAAGACAAAGAGGTATTTTCAATCTTAGCTCCTCTGAACACAAAGCAAAAAAGGAAGACCTCTATGTATTTTAGAGCTGACAAGAGTCAGTAGATAAGTCAGAGAGTGACATAAAATCCTCCCATGAGCCTGAATATCATTGAAGAATGATTAAGGGAGGAGGAAAGAATCGAAGAAATAGTTCTGAAGGAGCAGCTGCAGAAGGCACAGGCAGAGAATGTAGCACTGAAGGAGAAATTGTAGCAAAAAGGGCAGCACGTAGCCACCATGGCAGACTTATGCATAGAAGCCCTTCATCACAGATTCCCTTTTGAATCATATGTTGTGTACCTCAAGGAGAAATGGATCCTATTTCAAATCAAAACTCTAGCCTCTCATGGATCCTTACCTTTCCAAGATTGTAGGTGATTCATGGATTTCTACAAGCAAGCTAACATGGTTGATCAAGCAAAAATGGCAGAGTTTTATGTGCATAACCTTGTGCTGACAAATTTGGATACTTGGGACCCCAATTCCACAATGGGGGATATGAAATTGATGGATCTAGTATCTTGGATGATGAATGAGGACACTATATAAAAAGAGATATAGAGGGTCATGAGAAGAATAAATAGAGAACCCTTACATATCAGACCAGAATTAAGAAGAAATCTTTCGGTAAAAATCACATTATCTTGAACAAAGTTGACGCATTTCGAACCAACCAGTGTGGTTCATCATGATGAACTACACTGGTTGGTTCGAAACACGTCGAATTTGTTCAAGATAATGTGATTTTTACCGAAATATTTCTTCTTAATTTATTGATGGATCACAGAAGCCAAAAATCTAGTAATTTGCAGAACAGAATTGTTCAGCCCAAGAGGAGTCATCCTTAACTATCGAGAGATTTAAAGGGACCCTGCACTAGTTGAAAGCTACCTTCGGACTCAAACACAGGTAATAGGACACTTTGATAATGTTTCTAGGCAGATAGAAGATGAGTGCATTATGAAAAGCCAGAGGAGATAGAACAGCCTCCCTCACAACCTCAAGAATAGGGAGTACCATACTCCAGAAAGAATGAGGGGTGCATTGGAAAGGGAACCATTATACAACGGGGCCATGCAGGCCAAAACGATCCAATGGTTGGGACTAAATCTCAGCCCACCTTTGCTGCTGGGGCCAAATGATGAAAAGGACATATTTTCACAAGATAGAGAATGGGAGAATGCAAAAAAGAATAATTGATTTTACCCCTTTGGGGAAACTCCCACACTTCTTCCTTAGAAAATCATGGGGGTTGTCAAAGCCCTGAAGGAAATGCAAGAGGAGGATTAGTTTCTCAGAGGATGAGCAACCATTCAGTACAGGGGTGAAGATGAGCTCCATCATTAGACATATTTGGAGGGGTTAATGGTCACCTTTTTTCTTTCTTAGCTCTCTTTTTCTTTCATTTTTATTATTATTTGGTTTTATGATGCTAGTATAGGTGGTGATTAAGGTTAACATATTCTGAGTTCCTAATATGAAGTTGAGTGAAGAAAATCATGAATTATTAGAATTTTTATAAGGATTTTATCATCAAGACTTGGAGGAGATGGCAAAGAGAAATTATAGGAGGATTGTCCAACCTCAACTCTCAAAGGCAGCCAAAGGATCCCAAAGATTCTCTCCAGCAATTTGAATTCCAAAGGCATCCAAGGATCCCAAGAATTCTCTCCAGTAATTCGAAGTTCCAGAGGCAGCCAAGAAACTCAAGGTGGAGTGCACTCAATATTTGTTTACTTGGAGTCAAGTGCACTCAATCAATATTTTCTAGGGAGATGTTGGTAGCTACCCTATAGAATAAATATAGCACAGCTAGAGCTAGGAAGGATCAAAAAAATTTTGCAAGCTATTGAGCTTTTTATTATTTTACTCAGTGATCAAAATTTTAGAAATGTATGAGGCTATCTTTTATGAAATGAGAAGACTGATTTCATTTTATTGATTTAAGTTTCAAAGAGCTAGGCTCGTGTGTTAGGGCCCAATCCATATGCCTCAGCCTCTCTACTATATTTTTTCTATGCTTTCTGTCATTTCATTAGTTCTGCTTTTCATAATTTCGCTTATGTTTCAAGTTGACGTATAGTTTTGCTTGCAATGTGCTGTTGTAGGTTTCATTTTCTTGCGAGTAACAGAATAGAGGAGAAAAACCAAAAACGTTGCAGATCAAGACCCCCTTCTCATCTCTATTAATAGAGCTCGAGGAGGGCGAACCTTCCCACATACTCAAAACTAATTTTTGTTCACTGTTTCTGAGATTAAAATTAGAGTTCCATTACCATTTTCTAGTCTTCCTTTGCACTATAGTTTTTATGCCTTTGTCTATTTTTCCTGCATAGATCAGCAGATTTGTTTGCTAGAATTAATGTTAAAGCCCCAGAGCAACCCAATGGTGCCTCCCCGCTTCATTTCCCATCTCCCTTCCATATCTGTTGTTACACTTATATTCCTTCCTTTTCTCTTATCACAGCTACCGAGACCATTTTAACTTGAAAACCCTCCAAACACTTTAAGTTTTGACCTCCACCTTTTCTCCTCGAAATTATCGAACTTCACACTTCGCACTCTCCTCCCTACTACAATATTGCTTTTCCGCCAACCTTGCGATATTGCGATATTGTGAAATCACAAATCGCAAACCACATTTTCTATTGGTTTTCTTTAAGACTTACCGCTCCTTTTTTTCGATTGTGATATTGTCATTGCACTCCGCCGCCGATCCCACTGCCATGTCACCCATCGCACGTCAAATTTTCAACCTTTTCCTGAAAAACACTTCCAATATCCCTCCAAATTTGTGATATTGCGATTGCAATATCACATTTCGCACTTTGAATTTTTATCCCGTTGCATTTCGCACTTCAAAGTTTTTGTCCCCATCACATTTTGCAAATTTCAGCCTTACCGCAAACGCATTTCGCATTTTGCAACTTCTCCGCTTTTCCTTTAACACTCCCAGCTTCAAATGCTAATTGCAATATCACTCTGTACTCTGCCACCGGTCCCACCACCATGCCATTTGGCTCAATGCAAATCAGAGATCGAACTTTTTATTTTTTTCGCTAACATTTACCGCTCATGTGTGCTGATTGCGATATCACTCCATACTCCACCACTGATCCCACTGCCACGTCATCCACCGCATTGGACATCACAAAATGCACTTTTTATTTTGTTCCTGTTAACCTTTACCACTCCAAACACTGATTGCGATCACCCTCCATCGCAACTCTTCCATCGCATTTTTTAAATCATTCCACTCTAAACCATTTTTGTGACATAATAAAGCTTTAATAAGGTTCAAGCCCACTCTTTTCACCTCTAAGCCTTATTTCATGTGTCGAGCCCTCCATTAGCACCTTTAGCCTGTTTTCCTCCAAACTGCAAGCCCCACTTTATCAATTTTAGTTTATCATGAATAGTTGCATGGTTAGAAGCATGATAGCATGGTAAATATATCAGAGGGTAAGTGGGGTGTTTTTAGCCGATTGGCCTAGCTAGGTGCAACTTATTTTAGTTTCTTTTTTGTCATTCCCTTTTGAAGATTAAGTTAGTTTACTTTCTGTCATTTCCTTTTTGCACATTAAATTAGTTTCATTCCCGTCATTTCATTTCTACAAATTAATTTAGTTTCCTTTCTATCATTTCCTTCCAGCAATTTACTTTTCATTTTTTATCATAATTTAAGAAATAGCACCCTTTCATAAAGCAGAAGAGGATGACATGAACATAATGCATCTGATGTGTATATAGCACTGTCACCTCCAAGTTTGTATGAACCCCAAGTTGACAAAGTAAAGTAGGGTAGCCCCTAGGAGTTGTAGCACTCTTGGTGCAATAACAAGGCTCACCACCTTCTAACCCAGACAAGTTCGCTTCCTAGCTCAGAACATCAAAACATATCAAACTTCTTATCACTACTACTTCTCAACTCTAGCTAGAATCTTATTTGTACCTTTATCCTGCACTCATCTAAGGTTTGCAAACTATGGTTTGCGGCCCCTAGTTCTAACCTTTTGCCCATTATAACTCCTAAGGGACTTCGACCTGCCCTAAAGCCCCTTGACCTATGCTTCGCTTAGCGCACATGAATTAACTTACAAAAACTTTAAAAAAATGTAGTATTTTTATCCAAAATTTGGTCCTAAGGGACCTTGCTCCAACAGGTCCCCAACACAATCTTGTGACTCATCTCGATTCATAGTGGTGTTTGGTTCTTCATTTTGGTCTACAATTATTCAATGGCAGAAACAAAGGGCACCAAAGCACCCATACTTTTATCCACTGCACTCTGTGTTGTGTCCACCATATTTTGCGATGTCATTCATTCTGTGGCTAGATTGATGCTTTGATAGGTCTGATTCAAATTATTAACAACTACATCCAGGTCGTGTGATAGCTTCAATGCCTCATCTTCCCACAACTTCATGTGCTCTATTATGATCTCTTTCTCCCTCCGTAGCTCCTCTACTTAATCACAAAAAATTGGACTCATCTGCAAGCGGGCCATCCATTGAGCAGGGACAAAAATGGGCAGGGACTCCTGGAGGTCATCAAATTCCTGCTCATTTTCATGCAATTCTTGATAAATCTTCTTGACTAGTGGGTCTATTTGCACATATTTCCATAGTCCCATCTCTATTTATAGTAGCGCGGAGCCATTTCCAACTTTGGCAGTGATACTTTCTGAGGCTTCCTTCACCAAGCCTGCCCGCTGCCCATGCACCTCCGGGGGACCATCATATGGAATCGTGTTTGTATGGGAAAAAACCACTTACCACCCATTTCCAACGCGATAAACCAGTTATGGTTTTGCAAAACCACTTTCCTCCTTCATGCCATATTTCAAATTTCTCCACCTCCGTTTCGATTTCCACCTGGTTCTGCATATGGAACCTTACCCTCTGTTCCACTTCCCCTCTGCAAAAACACCTCTCGAAAGCTCCAAACCCTCAAAAAGTAGTAAATCATCCGCATGCAAGTTTTAATTAACTATTTGATCATTTGTGCAGGTTTAATGGTGGATAGAGGTCAGCGAGGCTCTCCCACAATCTTTAAGGGATGATTTAGACCCTAGATGACGATCCAAGGGGTTTTTAAATCAAATAAATAAGATCAGGAGGGTTTCTCTGAAGCATGATCGACAATGAATCATGATCATCAGTCGATCAGAAGCCCTCCAGCACCAAAAAGAGAGCATCCTTGCACACAATAAACAAAAGCAGTCAAAGGAAAGCAGTGAAAGAAATGAGGAAGAGTGGAGTATTAAAGCCTAATTAGAGAATTAAAAGGGATAAAGCTGAAAATATTAGCCCTTTAAAATCAGTGATTAAAGGCTAAAGGTCGAAAGATAAAGGATCCAGGATAAAAGCAATTGTTTAAAGTAGAAAAGAGGAAGGACAATAAAAGCAGATTAATTAAAAGTATATCAAGGCTAAAAGGCCTTAAATACAGTTTAATCATGAAATGAATAAATCAACACAGAGCAGTTATTCACTTGATAAATCAAATTGACACCTTTTACCTACTCTTTAGCTGTAAAGGCAACAAATAGTTATTTCACAAAAGAATATATTTTAAGTTGTCAGGCAATTAGATAAAATATATTTTAAGCTATCAGGCAGTTATTGTGAAAGATAGAAATAGGCTGCAAAGTCAAACTTTCCACCTATCTTTCCTTAGAGAGTTAAGACAGAGTTATTAAACAGAGAAGTAGTTGTACACCTATTTCTGCCTCATGCCTTGCATGGTTTTCAAGGCTAGAAATACATTTACTCTGTAATTAATAACCGTCAAACCCTAAATTAGTTCCACCTCCTCATTTGTAGCATAAATACTACATTCGAACTCAATGTATTGGGGGGAATTTTTTATGACTCTTTGAAGTAATACATAGCTCTGTTGAAGTTGAAAGGAAATTGATGTTCTGGAACCTGTGGATGTTTTGACCTGTTTGTTAATGGAGAAAGCTCTGTCATTGGAGCCCTGAGCTTGGCTGTTGGTGAAGTACTCTAAACCTGTTATTGTTTCTTTCCTATTTTCCATTCTGTTTCATCATTTCTTACTACAGTAGAGTAAAAATTTTACGCTAAGAAATGTCTCCTAGAAGCAACTTAGACCTGTTTACTCTCCATTGTTTTATGTTTTCCTCTGCTGAGGCATTCTAGATAATTCTTAATTTCTCTCTTGAACCCTTATGCTTGTTTATTTCAGAAATTGTTCAAAAAATTGGTCTCAAGAATGATTTATGGTTTTCTCTTCTTACTTGCTGCCACTTGAAAACTACTTTTGAAGTCTCCCTTTAAAGTACCAATGTTTACAGTTTTCCAAAGAGTTATGTTTTGATCATACTCTTTGTTCTTTCTTAAATAATTGTTTTGAAGGTCTTTATAGTTGTAATCAAATATGTTTAGGAGTTCCCTCTTCTATGAATGCAATTATTTCTGAATCTTTTATGTTTTCTTATCCTTGAAAGTGAAATCTTTGGATGAAATAGAGCGTTCCTCGACTCCTAGATTTCATTTGAAAAGTTTGCCTTGAAATTGTTATTTGCTGAAGTGTGGTTTCTAGAATTTATGGTTAGCCCTCTCTATGGAATGCCTCTTCATGTTCTGATAATGTTTTAAGTCCCTTTGTTGAGAAGTACATATAATTAAGGATTCTTAATTGCCCTTAGTTCAACTTTTCATTCTAAACCTTTAATGTCCATTTCATTCACTTGAAAGACTTTGTAGATCCACTGGCCAAGTTAGATTTTCCCTTTGATACTCTTAACCCCTTTACAAACTTGTTACAACTTCCACTTGACTCCATTTCCCAATGACTTAGAGGTTTCCCTTTTCTATCTATGCTGCCTAGATCATCATGTCCCACCAAAAAATAAAACAAACCGATGCTTCATAACTAGCCTAAAATCAAACCCTTAAAAGAAAACAAGCTCACATCTTTGCAAACAATTGAGAGATCCCTCTCTGAGACTAGGAAGGCTAGATCCTAGAGTTCTAAAGACTGGTTTTGATGTTGCCTTCTCACTTGGTATGCCAATCTACCAAATCACATGACCCCAACATAATGGTGATTACGGTGGGACCTCTGAGTACATATTAGCCTGACAAACTATTATATGCTCTTTAGTCTTTCAGTTACTACTGAAGATTAGCTGATAAAGCCATAGAGTATACTCTGTTTGTTTCACCACCTTAGCTAAGTGATGAAATCAAGTATAGGACACTCTTACAAACCATAGAACCATATAAAAACTCAGAAAAACCAAAAACATTTCAGATTAGTTTTCAAATAAATTATTGGTGGTGGACCATAAAACATTTTACCTTCAGAAAAGCTAAAAATTTCCACCTGGTGACTCCACTAGCCCCAGTAGGCCTATTACTTCTCTAGATCTCTATTTTTCCCTAGGATTGTGTTAACCAGCCCTAAGGAAGTTTAGAAACCTAGTCCCCTATTATAGAAATCACTGTGAGAGGGAAAATCTTGAAGAACAGCCCTAAAAACCTCAGCTTATTTAAATTTTGGAAACTAAAATCTGGCTTCACATAGGGTCAATACTAGAACCCATCCAGATCTTAACCATCCTACCATAGTTGACAATCCAGAGAGGATTTCGTGGCAAACTTCTAGATCTGGAAAACCCACTACTGATAGGATCATCCCAAGAACAAAATCTGTCCCTGAAAATCTTACAGTCTTGAAAGATCCTCACTTTGACTTACCTCATACAAAGAACCTATTTAGAAACAATTCTCAGAGTGATTTGAACCAAGCTGACTTTGAAACCATAGATTTGCAACAAAGCTTTAGAAGAGAAGCCTCACCTTCTACTCCACCTGATTCTCAGCTTCTCCATCATTTCAGCTCCTTCCATAACATATCTTCTCATCATCAGTTTTCTGGCTCAAGTGTTTCCTCCACTCCTATTCACACATTCACTATTCAAAACACTCCATTTCAGCCCACATTTCCTCTTGTAAATCCTCCATTATTTCCTACCATGGCTGCATGGTATACCCCTCTATTTTTACCACAACCTCTGGTTCCTTTACCAAATGACTATTAGTCCAGAATTCCCCATTTCACTGGAAATGAACCCACTACTACTCAACAACATGTAGATAAGATGAATGATGCTTTTGATTACATGTAAATAGAAGAAGAGACCATTAAGATGAGAATCTTTTCCCAAAGTTTAGGTGGAGAAGCCAAAAAATGGTTTAAAAGCTTAACTCCTAATAGCATAAATGATCTCCCTTCTTTATATCAAACGTTCATAAACAAATGGGAAATTAGGAAGAACCCTCTCCAAATCCTTTCATAATATACCAACCTCAAAAGATACATTGGGGAAAGTGTCCAAGATTATTGCACTAGATTCAATAGTGTTTAGAATGCACTTCCCCCAGACATGAAACCTCCATTAGGCTTAGCCTTGGCTAAATTTCCAGAGGGCTTTGATCCTAAAATGGCCTACCAGCTAAGAGAAAGAGACCAATTGACTTTAGAAGATATGCAGAGGGGAGCCTTAAGTGTGGAAGAAAATCTGATTGAGAAAAGAGCTAGGTTAAAAGAAGAGAAAAGAGTTACATACAGGGATGAAACAATGGCATCAACCCCATCATCAGATACTAAAATTGATAACTTAGTGAAGGTAATGGAGAGAATTCTTGAAAAGATAAATCTGAATGATAGAGTGCCTCCTAGAGAGAATCAAACCAATCCCCAAAACATAAATAGGAATCCAAATATCAGAAGAGATCCTAATCAAGATAGGCAAAGAGATAATGACCAACAAATTAGGCCCCCCTTCCAACAAAATTATGTAGATCAAGAAGAGGAAAGGGAAACTGAAAGGTTGGAAGAAAATCATGTAAACCTGATAGGATCTGACAGTGAGATAGATTTTTTTCTCACTGAAGAAGAACAAGGATTCTTCTCTTCAGAAAAAACTGAAAGCAACCATGAATATTCTAAAGATTATAGATTGGGGTTTGAAAATGCAATCATGGAGGTAAACAAACAATATAATCTTAGAAGCAAAGGGAGCCTAGAGATTTCCAATGACAAAAACACTAGTACTGCTATTAGGAAAACTTCAGAAAATTAGCCTAAGAAGACAGCCATTAACACCAACACTATGGCTAAGAAAACTGATCTAAGTAAAGACAAAAAAAGTTAGAAAAGTGTTGAACAAAGCTGCCCTAGTACTTTTGCTAGTGGCCCTAACAAATCTATCCCAAATAACAGTCCAAATAAAGTTCAGCAAATCAGAATTGCTGAAAGAGTTGTAAATGACAAAACAGATGTAAATATGTCAAGAACAGTAGTTCCTTTCAGCCTTGAAGGGGAAATTTCCAACATCAAAATCACCATACCCTTAGCTGAACTGGTAACTCGGGATGTATATAAAAATCAAGTTCTGAAAGCTTTGAATATAGGAAGTGACACTGATTCTTTAAACTTGACAGATGATCAACCAGAATTATTATTTGGTCCTGAAGTTGAAGGGAAATACCAATAAGGGGTTGTCCGTCCCTTCTATGTCAGCCTAAATATACATAACAAAATCTTGCACAATGCCATGCTAGACTCAGGTGCTTCTCACAATCTTATGCCCAAAGTAGTAATGGAAAGCCTAGGCTTGGAAATTACTAAACCATATAAAGACCTGTATTCCTTTGATTCAAGCAGGGTCAAGTGCTTGGGCCTAATCAAATATTTATGTGTCAATTTGGCATAGATTCCTGCTAAAGGTCTAGTTATGGACATAGTAGTAGCTGAAATTCCCCCTAAGTATGGCATTCTCTTATCTATATCATGGGGAGCTAAACATTAGGGGAGCCTTCAAGTGGACATGTCCTATGCCACCATCCCAGTGTTTAATCAAACCAGAAGACTATACAAGGAGTCCCATATGAAATAAATGGTGAGTAACATAGATAGACCAAACAATACTCCTTTTTACTCCATTCATTCAGATTTGGATTCCTTTATCTTATATAATGAAGATGAAATCAGCCAACAAGAAAAGGAAAACAAAGAAGAATTTAGTCCAACAGAACAGCCAAATCTGTTATCAACTCAAGCACAAAACAGTTCAAACTTTAACACCCTTCAAAAAGGAAATGAAAATGAGATAGAAACATTGTGGGAACTAAGCTTTGATAGCTCTTGTAGCAAAACAAGTTCCGGAGATGGTGTATGGATACAAAATACAAATCAAGGACACTCTTATAAACTTGATTTCCAATGCACCAATAATATTGCAGAATATGAAGCTCTCCTACTTGGCCTACATTTGCTCAAATATTTAGGAGCTAAGAAAATATCAGTTCAAGGAGATTCTGAGCTAATCACTAGACAAATTAAAGGGGAGTATTCAGCTAAAAATCAAAAAATCAGAGAATATAGAAATGCTGCCCTTGATCTCCTAAATTTTTTTGAAAAATATGAACTCATTTTCATCCCAAGAGCTCAAAATCATCTAGAAAATGAACTTGACTTTGCTGCTAGTAATTTCCAAATACCACAAATAAATGAACAATTCAATATGAAGGTAAAAAACAGGCCTGCAATACCTTACAATGAATATTATTGGCAAGTGTTTGAAGGAGACAAACACATATATGATTTACTGCAATTAAAAAATGACTTTTCCATACCAACATCAAACACTAGCCATGAGGAAAACTGTTTAGAAAAGGAACAAATCCCTGAAACAGTGTTGTCCTTTTCTGCTGATATAAACCATTTTGAACATCCTTTTAGAGCTGAAATAATTGATAATACAGACCAAAAAGACCTGGAAGTTTTACAATGTAAAAATGGTACAATTCCAAGAGGTCTTACACCATTAGAGCAACTTTTTGATTTTAATGATGTAGCCAAAGAACCAAGAATGGAGCCTATAGAAACAAACATAGAAGAGCATAACATAGGCAGTCTAGCAGAACCCAAAATGATCAAGCTATCCAGCACTCTCCCAGCTCATATTAAATAGAAATACATAGAACTTTTCAAATGATTTAGAGATGTGTTTGCATGGGGATAAAAGGATCTGAAATCATATGATACCAGCATCATTCAACATAAAATTCCTCTTAAGGAAAATTAGAAACCTTTCAAAAAAAAACTCAGAAGGATAAATCCTGTTTTATTGTCTTCAGTTGAGAAAGAAATTAGAAAAATGTATGATGTTGGGATCATAGTTCCCCTTAGATATTCAGAATGGGTTTCCAAATTAGTACTGTCAGGAAAAAGACTGGGGAGATCAGGCTCTGCATTGATTTCAGAAATCTAAATAGAGCCTCCCTTAAAGATACTATCTCTTGCCAAAAATGGATCATATACTTCAAAGGGTGGTTGGGTCTAAAATAATTTCACCGTTGGATGGGTTCTCAGGTTACAATCAGGTGTTAGTACTCCCAAGTGATCAACATAAAAATGCTTTTACTACACCTTGGGGTACATTCATGTATGTCAAAATTCCATTTGGTTTAATGAATGTAGGGGACACCTTCCAAAGGGCCATGGATATAGCCTTCTCAGAAGACATAGGCTATTTTATAATCATTTACCTTGATGACATTACTATTTTCTCTAAAACTAATGAAGAAAACTTGATTCATTTAAGAAAAATTATTGAGAAATGTAGGAAATATGGCTTATATTTGAATCCCAAAAAGACCCTCTTTGGTCTCCAAGAAGGAAAACTTCTTGGCCACATAATTTCTGAAGAGGGAATCAAAGTAGACCCTAAAAGGATTGATGGCATATTGAAGATCAGCCATCCTAGAAACCTCAAAGAATTACAATCTTTCATTGGGAAGATAAATTTTTTAAGGAGGTTCATCCCCAACATTTTTGAGCTATTGAGAAATATCACAAACATGCTAAACAAAGAGATAGGTGTTAAGTGGACAATACAAGCCAAACAGTCATTTGAACTAGTGAAACAAGCTCTTACTCAAACACCGGTTCTTATCAGTCCTGATTTCACCAAAGATTTCTACA